>WAAE01011980.1:0-80980 GCA_013400495.1 Nicator chloris | reverse complement strand
GTCTATATAATAATGCTCACAGTATATATGGATGTTTTTCCAGCTTTATTTACCTTTCCCTGTGTCTTTAAGAAAATGTTAGCAGAGTAAAGCTTACACTAAATCAGTCTATATCTTGCAGTATGTGAGCAGATGACATAGATGTCCAAGGATGTGATGGGGATCAGCTCACACACTTTTCAGCTGAGCATATGTGTAAAAACAAAAACAAACCTTACTTTTTTCTTAGAAAGCACTATGTATTTCAGGCAGTTAGGCAGTAACAGATGTTGGAGACTCAGTAGGAAGCTAGATGTATGCTGGGATGTCACTCAACTCCCCTTAACAAGCTGCTGTGTTGGAGAACCAGTCTCCATATAGGCTCTGCTCAGTGTCTCAGAAATAAGATGACACTAAAATAACCAGCTTCCCATGAATACCAAGTCTGTCTTCTCAAAAATATACTGCTTGGGGGCTGTGAGGAGAGGAAGGGGTGTGTGCATGTGTGTGTGTGTGTGTGTACATGTGTGCATGCATAAAACTTTGCCTGCACTGGTATTGCATGAGAGAAAGACTTTGCTGTAATTTCAGTAATTTTAATTTTGGATAGTGGCAGTATTATGTTTGTTATAGAAGTATTTCATTGAGAATTGTTAGGAAATATGATCCCTCTGCAATTCTGATTGACATAGCTTCAGGTAACATGCTGTGCCATGTCAATAAAAATCTACCTAGCATTAAATAACTGCATTTGAAGACGGATATTCTCCATATTTGAGAAGGCAGTACAAGCATATTCATTCACTGTAAGACTAGACAAACACACACCTCTGAGTTCTGGTGCAGGAATAAAGCAGCAATTACAACAAAGTACTGTACCAATTACAGAAACGACAAATATAATATTAAACTGGGTTGGATGACATGGTATAAGCCAGGCCAAAGAAAAGAGGCTGCATATGGCATGAACAAATCTTATTGTCTATACAAAAGATGTTTTCATGGCTGGTATGGTAATGAGTGAGGTCATATCTGGCCACATCAAAGTACCCTGCAGAGTATAATTGACAGATATCTATCTAGCTTCAAGAGACCGAGAATGGTGACACTGGGGACTCAGAGACATCTGAGTACTGAGGGTCGTACAAGGACTTTGTCAGTTGAGAGAGATGCAGGACTCTGGAAATCCAAGCAAGGAATTTTATGATTTTCTTTCAGTGACTTCAATTGTTTGGACCCATCTCTGCCACTGGGGAGTCTGGGATAGGTGTTTTTGAACAGTTTAGCTTTGATTTGGCTGTGGTATTTTCTTGTTTTTCAAATAAACATCGATTTCTTGAAGACCCTTTTGGATCTTAAGGCTGTTTGGGGGAATATTTACTACAGTCTGGTCCTTGGGACAAGGGAAACAAACTTCTTACCTTAGGCAAAAGATAGAAGAGAAGACTGACGGTACCTGACCCGGGGCGCTTTGTCACAGGTGCTGAAGGTGTCACCAAAAGGCTGACTGAAGTCAGTGACAAGCAAGAGGATGGCTGGGGAACCACAAGGGATGACAAGATTAGGGATCTTGTGGTTAACAGTCACAGACCTCTTCCCTTAGTAATCACAAAGCCATCAGCAGTCCTGGTGTGGGACGATGAGGAAAGACACTAAGATCTTGTTGGGATGAGAGAGATGCTTTTTTCTGCAAACCAATATAATCCCTGATGCAGCCAGATAACTTGCAGAGCACAAATGATTTGTCCTTTCTGTACCCCCTCCCCCTCCTCCACTTGCCAATATTTTAAGATATTTCCAAAAGTAATGGGGAGTGGGTGTTGGAGAGTTGTATTTGCTTTATAGTCAGCTTTACATATAACAAATGAGCATTCCATTTCTCCTGGGAAATAAGTAAATTGTATTGAAATTGAAACAGTGGCAGAAAAGGAGTAAGTGGTTTGACTTGAACCACAGAGGGAGATTACAAGAGAACAGAGATTAAAATGCAGAAACCCTTACATCATGCCAGAGCTTTGTGCACTGCACCTCCTTTTCTCACTGCCTGGAATTTATGCTTCTTTCTTCTGGGGCAAACCAAGCCACTACTGGAAAAATGGAGCCTGTGAGCAAATCATGAAACATCACTGTAACAGATTTTTGAACCCAGGAGGTGCATTTGGGGTTGGGTTTGGTTTTTTCAGGTTTTTTGTTTATGTTTGGTTTGGTTTGGTTTGGTTTGGTTTGGTTTGGTTTGGTTTGGTTTTTTGGTTTTTTGGTTTTTTTTAAATTTTTGGGGNTTGGGGGAAGTTTTCTTGTTGTTGGGGTTTTGGGGTTTTTTTTGTTGTTGTGTTTTTTAGTTAGTTTGTTTTGTTTAAAATATTCATTTATCATTTAACTTTATTAAATATTCTTCACTCTATAAATAGAGTATTATGCCAGAACTATGTCTGACTTTGCTATATACAAAAAAATCCTCACCCAGTCTCTCTTTACTGACTACTATCCTCCAGATTAATTGTAAATGATACACTGGCTGAGTAACAAACTAATATGGAATGAATTGGTCACACAATTATTGTGCACTTATTCAGAAAATGTTTGCTCTAATTTATTATTGATTGAAATCCAGTGAATTCTTTTTCACTAGCTAATACTTTATTGTGCTCCATCAAGCTGTAGAGTGTTTCATGCTATCACATTGATTAAAAAAATAAAAAGGATGTCAAAAGATTCCTGAACAAAATATTCCCAGAAGATCTGAGTAGGGGATTTAGCTAATTTCTAGATAGGAGGTTTAATGACTTTCAGAAGATAACTATGTGTTTCTTAAATGTGGACCCCTTGAAAAGCTTTAACTGAACACTTCATGTTTTTTTTTATGCAAACAAAGCCAGAAAAACTATGGTTAAATGTACAGATTTTTGTAATTTTGGGGTAGTAATATACATTTAATGTTACCAAATAGAACCTATAGTCAAAACTTTAAAAAGTTAAATTAATTCTATTTAGTTTCAACTTTTTTTTTAATGCAACATCTGTCCCAATTTTTTATATTTGACAAACTCACTGAATAATTAAGGATTTGAGTAAATGAGATAGATAGGTTTAATCTAGAATTAAAATTTAAAAAAAAAAAAATTACTTAAACTCACTACCTTTATGCATAAGCTTTGTAGACATGTAGACTCCCTGCAATGCCTTTTTCATTCAGATCTAAGTGCTCAACATTATTCTCAAAATGGCATCACTTTAAAATATAATGATATTGTGTGATAATGAGTACTACAGGTGCAAATTACAGAACTTCAAAAAGTAAATGTAATCATCATGTTAGTTTCTGCTTTTTGAAGTCATTGAATGTCCCATTCATTCTTTTATTCCGAGCAAGTGTAAATAAAGTTCTTTATTTGCTTTCCCTGCAGCATTCAGAATTTTCTGCCAGTTTAATCTGTTCCCATCCACTAAGAGTCAGTTTCTTGCATGCCTTTTCACAGTCTCTACATCCCTTTTTCATTGTGAAGCTGAATATCTCTCTGTTTGTCCCCAGTTTCTGCACTGCAATGTTCTTTGCCTAAGAATGGTTGAGACTAAAAACAATACTCCCCCTGAGGATGTAAACTGATTTATTAAAAGAGATAGGAGAACGAAATAACAGTGAAAAGGTGTAAAACACACATTATTACTATTAATATTGCTATTATTTTACCTTTTTACTGTTATTTCCTATCCTTGCACTTATGCATACAATTACCTTGAGGTTTTTAGATAATGCTTCAGGCTTTATCTGCTTACAACTAATTTACACCATGGGAAAGTATGCATTGTCATCCATGGTCTTTGGGATTTTCAGAAAAATATCCCAAATGGGTACATTGTTGTACAGGTAACATGAGCCAGCAGTTAAAATACAAAAGGTGAAACCTCCAGTGAATAAATAAGCTTAATTATGAAGTGATGTGAAAAATGGAAAAATTGGGTCATCTGAGTAAGTTATTCAGTAGACAGGGAGGGCCTGTGACTACAAGCAGTGTCAGGCATTGGGGCATGGAACTGGAAGGGCATGCACCTTCTTGTGTTTCTGGCTGTTTAGAAATAGATCGTGAGTACCAGGTCAGGGGATTCTCATGCTCCTTCCCATGTCTGCTGAAGAACACCATTCATCTTCTATACCTCCTTGCACCCTTGGTGCACAGGAACCTTATTGATCAGCATGGAAATTGAATCTGACAGTTTCATTGCCAAAGGGTCACCCATGTTTTTAATATACTATTTGACCACAGTTATTCCTAAAAATTTAAGTGAAAGTTCCTCTTGCTACCTTAGAAGTCCTTGTGCTTGATTTCTATGTTTTTTTTCTTTTTCTAATAAAATGGAAACTGGGGTGTAGTAATGACAGGATTGTGATTTATCCAGACAAACTGAATTAATATTTCAGTAACACTTGAGGTAATTTAACACCCTTCCAAAACTGTTTTATGAGGAGTGTGTTTATTTGGAAAGAACATGATAGAGAGCAACTCTTTTGCAAAAAACTACACATTAGAAACATACAGAGGTTTTCACACCTTGCAGAAGGAAGTTAGAAACTGGTTGGTGTCCAGAATGAAGATGAGCTGCTCTTTTTTTCTTTTGTGTTTTTATGCAGACAATAATTCCCTGCCTCTTCCTTTCAAGGGATGAAGGTTTGAATAGTTGTACCATAATGTTCTTCCACCTCTGGTTTTATTCTGACTCTTTAAAGACAGAGCCTGGTTTATTCTGTAGAAATAAGTGGGAATGTTAGAAAAGGCTAAATATCATCATAAACCAAAACATTATGATACCAGAAACCCTTAGGAACAACACTAATGCTTTTAAATGAAGGTTTTATTTGTCTCTGAGCTGCAAAAGGAAGTCACTAATGAGATGTCATTTACATTCTAACACCTGTTAAATGGCACTTTTCTCTTTCCCCAAAGAGAGAGATGTTTATGAATGTTTGCAGTTTTGTGAGTGTATCTACAAGAATTATATTTTCATAATAACTGCTGTATATTTTTCCTGTATATACCTTGGTTACACCAGAACAGTATAGGGAAATATCAGAAGCTTTTTTTGTTTTATTAGATTTATATGTCATTTTTATATAAATCTAACAGGGAATGTCTAGCTTACAAAGACATTTCATTAATCAGGATTTAACACAATTGGCGTATTTAGGATGTGATTTGCTGCAGTTACAGTGCAAGAACTGCATGTAATTATACCTCCATTTAAATGAAAATTAAAACCTTGTGTTGTAGCAGGGTACATGTGTTGAATATATTGCTTTACAGAATAAGCCCTCCAAAGGAGAATACCTGAAAATGAAGTTTCAGTTGGTTCTGTCAGGGAACTGCTGCATGGTGTGATTTTTAAAATTGGGACTTGCATTAAAACTGACCAGAGGGAAAGATGGGAAATTACGGGAAAGCAAATGATCTATAACAATACAAGTTGATATGCTTCTGTTAGATAAGCATAATGCAAGTTTCTTTCAATCATTTCTAAAGTAGTTTGGTGTATAAATTAACTCATTCAGTTAATAAAAAAAAAGGCAGAATCCACAGAGGCTTGTGCTGGAAATAAGTTCTGCAGAGGAATTTGAAGAAGGAATTAAATTAGCATCAGAATTAGAACTAGTTCAGAATTAAGGAACAAAATTTTAGGGAACCAATAATTTTAGCAAGTACTCCTGTGGACTGTGTCTCGCATTTATTAAATGCGGGATTCACTTGGGGATTTTTGCTTCCCAATTCCCATCCCAATGCCTGCAGTTGGCACACCTGCTGCTTGTCTTCCAGATATGTCTCCTCAGGTACGAGGTGCAGCTGCATGGCACGTTGGAAATCCTGCGGAGGGGAAAGGCGAGGCGCGATGGCTCTGAGCACACCCTCAGAAACACAGAATATGCTGAGTTCAAAAGGACCCACAAGGATCATCAAGTCCAACTCTTAAGTGAATGGCCCATACAGGGATTAAACCCACAAAACTGGCCTGAAACAATGTTGTTTCACCAGTTTGTTTCCCTGTTCAGCTCAGAGGCAGTATGACCCTGGCACACAACACAGGGTGACAGAAGAGGATAACAGTGAAATGGCTGGTGCTATCATAAACTGAAGACATCCCATCTTGACAGGATGTAGTGCCATGCTGGAAGTTGATGCCAGAGCCAACAGAAAAATTGGAAACAACATTTGGATCTCTAAATCTCAATTAGGTGCTTTACCTATGAGGTGTTGTTCTGATCCAATTAGTGAGAGATGCCTCCGCCTGAATTAAGTTGCAAACAAGGCCATATGCCAAGGTAAATAATACAGATTTTATTTAACGGTAGTGAGATAGAAAGAAATAGAGAGGGGAGAGGGAAGGGGCGAGAGAGAAAAGAGAGAGAGAAGAAGATACCCACCACCTTTGGATGCAGCAGCATCCCATTGGTCCTTCCTCACCCTGGGCTTCTTCGTGGTGGGAGTCCTGGCCTGGTTCTTCTGGGGGTACCAGTGGTACACAGTCCAGGTTCTGGGTATTCACAGAGTGGTCACAGATGCCGTTCCCATAACTTGTGGTGATACATATATGAGCAGTTGCTTCCTTTCCCACAGTTTGCCACAGTGGGAATTTTTGTCTGGATATGTTAACCAGGATGTGCTAATCAGATCTCGCCTCCACCAGGCCTGGAATTAGCACCTTCCCGTCGTAATTTCTCCCTTCTGTGCTTATCTCAAGTTCCCTCTGTGGTGGCTTGTCTTATGGCAAGTTCCTTCTGTGGCCTTGGCAGTGTTTGAGACAGGCAACTGTGCCTTTAAGTACTTACAGGTGTAAAAACAGAAGACAGCACTGATATCTGTAGTGAACCATCAAAAAATGTGCTCTTCAACCAGAGAAATATGTGATTCAGCACAGACCCTCTGGGGGAAAGCCAGGGCAGAAGCTACCAGTGGAACTGAGCTGACAGAGTATAATGAGCAAACCACGTGTTGGGAGCGAATTTAACCCTGGATTTTCTAAAACAGTTCCTTAAATTGCAGGCTTAGGCACTTAAGCTTCTTTTCCATTGCACAGTGCTGAAATTTTAAATGTTGATGGTTTTGCAATGCTGTAAACATGATTTGCATCAATAGGTCCCAAGCAGTGGTTTGAGTTTTCAAAAAGGATTTAGTATCCATATGTCTATCACAGATGTTTCCTGGGATTCAGCATTCCTTGAGAAAGTCCCACATAAGTTGACAGTGTCTCTTTCAACATGCTAGATGTGTGACAAAAGAAAGCAGTGTTTGTAAGTTGAAGTCAAAGTAATGACAAGCCTTTGAATGAAGGTAAGAACAAGTCCTTGTGGGCTAAGTCTACTTAAGCTGCCTTTTGGATTTAACCTGAATGGATCAGATTTTTTTTGAAAAGAAGAGTGACTGAGCCTTGTTTGAAAGCCAAAGAACATAAGCTTTACAGCCAAAGTGCTCTGTAATTTCAGGAAGGGAAAAATTTTTTTCATTTGATCTTAGAAGTTATCCAAAGTTTTAGCCATGATCCATCTTCCCTCCTATATTTCCCAGTTCTAACATTATTGCCTCTCTCCCCCTTAAACTACAGCCCATTTTCTGTAATTCATGTTAGTCTCGGATGTTCTGCTCAGAGAGCAGAGAGATGGTTTTGTTTTAAATTTAAAGCAGCTTTAAATTTTCTTGTATGTTAAAGAGACTGGCTTCTTCTTGCTTACCTTATGTCTGGAAATATTATTTTAAGAAGCTTCCAGTCTGGAGAACATGGGCTTCATCAGATTGCTCTGTAATTATTCACCAGCTTCATTCACCCTGGATGATATATACCTTGCGTGGTGCTAAAAGAAATAAGTATATTCATTTCCTATCCAGTTCCCACCTTGCATTATAAAAGCCAAATATCCATTCTGTAAATAGAGATGAATCAGCAATCCATATAATATCTATTCATCATACATATTTCACAAGGAGGATATTGTGGTGGCTCGAAAGTTCTTACAAAAATAATATGGAAATCCGGAACTTGATGTGGAGTGTCAGAGAGCTTCTTACTATTATTTACCTTATCAGCTTTTGCTTTCTGAAATCAATGGAAGGGCATCAAGTTCAGCTAATCCATATTTCTGAGTATGAAATTGAATTTATAGTCTGTAGTATGTTGACTACCGCTCGCATTTAAGGCATAATTGATTTTTATTGAAAAGCCAGCAGGCACATCAAAAATTTCCACAAACCACAAGGATGTTAAATTTTACCCTGTTTAGATTATAGTGTTGCTTTATTTATCCTTTAAAATGAAGCTTTTATATTTATATCAGAAAATGTTGTGGAAGTGTGACTGATGCCTTGTGAAGCCATCAGGCCATAGTTCTGTTGAACTCTACAGTACAGAAATAAGCAACTTTGCTGCTCCTAAGGTAAACATCTATGGTTGGTTTGTTTCAACAGTAAAAGAAATATTAATCTGCTCAAAGAAATCGTTTCATGTCATGTAGCAAAGTTATTTTTCTTCATTCCAATAAATAGCTTGCGTAATTACTCTTTTTCTTTTTCTTTTTTTCTTTTTCTTCTTCTTCTTCTTCTCCTCCTCATTCTCCTTCTCCTTCTCCTTCTCCTTCTCCTTCTCCTTCTCCTTCTCCTTCTCCTTCTCCTTCTCCTTCTCCTTCTCCTTCTCCTTCTCCTTCTCCTTCTCCTTCTCCTTCTCCTTCTCCTTCTCCTTCTCCTTCTCCTTCTCCTTCTCCTTCTCCTTCTCCTTCTCCTTCTCCTTCTCCTTCTCCTTCTCCTTCTCCTTCTCCTTCTCCTTCTCCTTCTCCTTCTCCTTCTCCTTCTCCTTCTCATTCTCCTTCTTTTTCCATATTGGCCACTATTTGCCTCTTCCTTATTCTTTTAAAAAGAAAAGTGTACTTTTCTATATGCTTTTACCTGGTCATAGATAGCAAACTAACTAATCCATTTTAAAATTTTTAGCTTCCAAAGCATTTACTTAATTTCCTTCAGGTACAAAGGTGTTCTTAATCCTAGACTAGATTTTAGAATGAACAAATGCTTCATGACCGGTTTTTTTCCAACCAATTAAGCAATTAAATAGATTTTACATTCATTCTCTTACTTGGGCTATCTGGGCTATGTGTGCATGTCCCTCCACATTACCTACTGCACTGCCTCAGTGCATGTGTGTTTTTCACAAGAATTCTTTGAACCAGAGAAAAAAACTCAGGGTTTCTCTGCATAGGAGATATACTATGGTAAGTAATACAGCTGGGAACTTTGAAAAGCCGGGCCATGATATATATATGTGTGACTCAAGAGCATTAAAAAAATTTATCAAAAGTAAATAAATAAAAAACTTGAAGACATTATACACTCGCTACTAAGTGTAAAAGTATCAAGAAAAAATGGACCTACCTTTTGCAAAGGCAGGTATTTTCAAATATGTGTGCAACAGGTACAGGCACAAATACATTTAATAAATAGAAAATAAATTTGTGTCTGCTCTTCTATCACTTTCAAACTTCACCACAAACAAGACACAGATATTCATACTTGCAACTATGTTTCTCCTTGTTGTCCATAGCATTTTTTACATATTTGTGTTCTCTCTAATAGGAGACTGTTATTGGAAGCATCTATTTTCTTTCTGAAATAAAAATGTAGCATGGGCCAGGTAACATCAATTTGGGTTCAGAAAGCACCATTTTTTTCCTTACTGTGTACTTTCCTATTCATTCTTGCATAGGAAACTGGCAACCCACTATTTTTTAAGAAGTGATCACTTTAAAGATAACCACACCCCTCATTATTTCTGCTGTAATGGTGGTTTAAGACCACTGTTTAAAGACTGAGATAGAGATACAACAGAAGTCATACACAGAACAAAAAGACTGCAATGTGCTTAAAATTGAGAGCAAAGGGTGAGGAAACAGACAGGAGACCAGACAGAAGATCGAAAGAAGAAATTAAAATGGAGGGTTTAGGCATTTTTACTTATGATGTTATAGGTTGCTTTTCAGAATACTTTCTAAGGGTACTTTTGGGTGAATATTTGAACGAAAACTATTAAAGGAATGTAGGTTATTGAAGCTAAACTCCAGTTCACTGCCTAATTTTTGTCTAATTTTATACTTCCAAATAAAAGGGGATTTATCTTTTACAAAGAGAGGTGATTCTTTTCTAAGGTATTTATTGTGTCTCATAATTAGTACTCCTAATTGTGTCCTTTTTTCTCTACAGCTCTCATGAAAGATATGGTTTCTAGGGGCCTAAATGTATAAGCAAGATTGCATTTATTTGATTAAGAAAAGACAAAATCTTCACGATCACAATAAATTTTGACTAAAGTTTAGAAATCTAGTAATTTAGAATTTTTGTCTTAGAAAAAGGCAGTGAAAGCCGTTTACCACATGTTGTATGAGGTCTGTGAGGGATGGAAGATGGGTTTGTCTGTCTATCTGTAGTGTTACATCCTCTATATCTAAGAGTCTCTTTCGATTTCACATACATATTTTAAAAAAGTATGCAAATTTACATGAAAATTCCCTGGAGTATTGCATGGACAAATCTTGCCCATTAATGGACTCATAATGTCTATTCTCATATGAAAGATATAAAGGATATTGTTCACAAGTACTGAAATGGGAACAATTCCATTAGAAATACATGTAGTACACTGAAACTAAACAAGGACTGCATTCATGTATGAACACAATGTAAATTTATCATTGTAACAATTTTGTACAAAAGGGAGATTCTATTTGCATTTACATTCTCTGCAGAGGTATGAAAATTACTTATACAGTGAATTTGGGCCCATAATTAGAGGAAATTTCTTGGGTTTAAAGAATTTTCTGGTTTTTAAGGATTAGATGGCTGTTGATAACAAAATTTTGTCACATAAGCACAGATGGGAGTGTACGAGGGTATGGGAGAAAGACAGATAAGGAGATTTAATGCTGAAACAAATGAGCCTTTCCTTCATCACATCTTTCTCTTATTTATCATCTCCCCCTTAGAATTTTTAATCATTAAAGGGATCATTCTTAAATGTTACCCTGCTCTCCTCAGTTGATTTTCCTGCTGCTTGTAAAAATAATGTCCTGGTTATTTTATATTCGGGTTAGGAGCATATAGGTTTTGGTACAGATAATTAGATGTATTTATCAATTAGAATAATTCAGATTTTAATTTATCATGAAGGGAGAGGTGAAATGAAATATTAAATCAGATTGCTGACAAACATTATAATTAGGAATTTCAGGGGTTTTAGCTTGTTTCTACTCCCCCATAATACTGTCACTCTTAAAAAATCCCAATACAAATGAACCTCCCTGTTTTACTACTTTTCAGTGGTAAAACGTCAGGATTGAACAGATCTTTTTGCACCACTTAGGATATGCTGTTTACTCTTGGGCATACACTTTGCCAGACAGACCTTTTTGGTTTCCCCCAAACAACAGAAGGTACCAAATTCACATGGATTTTCAGTTATAAAGGAGGGACTTTATGTACAAATAATTAAATTCTGGATATTGTATCAGACATCATTTTCTTCAGACCCGTTTCAGTACTACCTGCAGTTTGATCTGTACAATGGCCATTCAGAGATCTGAATGTGTTTAACAGAGGAAGTAAAAGGAGCAAGTCTCCAAAACTGCTAACGAATTGCTATGAGTAAAAGCAAAATTTTGTTTGATGTAGCACCAAATTCAGTGCTTTAGTAACATACTGCTGTAGTCCTCCAAAGCTCCAAAGTTGTCTTAAACATTCTTGACTAACACAGAGTTATATAGGAACCCTGGCACTGCATCAGAGTCAGTGACCCTCTCTGCAGCCTCAGCATTCGTCAGTGGGAGTCAGATAAGACTTAGATCTACATTGACTTTTCAAGCTCAAAATCCTGAACACAAAAAGAACAGTTTGAGGTGGGGTTTTTTGTTTTTGTTTTCTGGGTTTTTTTGGGGTTTTTTGGTGGTTTTTTTTTGGGGGGGGGGGATTTTGGGGTTTGTTTTTTGGTTTGGTTTGTTGGGGTTTTTTTTGTCTTCTATTGGGATTTTATTTTCTCAGATAGTTTTAGCCAATATTACCTCCCATTCAGATTCTACTTAATGTGTATGTTCTGCCTCTTCTATTCTTCAAGGCTGAAAAAGATTCTACTTTCTCTGGGACCTACAGAGGAAGATGTATGATAATGTGGAATAGAAGCAACGTCTCTGAGAGGAAAAGCCTAAGTTACATGTCATTTGCATTGTTTAGAGATTCCTGTAGAATTGGAGTATATCCTGTGGATCTATACTTTGCTGTGCAGAATCGTTCTAGAGCCAGGATCCCTTGTATTAGCTTGAAGACTGATAGATTTACCTCTTCATAGCCAAGAGGAGACCTATGCAAAAAACAGAATATGACAAAACCAGATTTTTCAAGTTAGAAATGTTTCCCACCAGATCAAACATCAATACAGCCACTAAAATGCACCCCTTAATTCATAAGGAATTTAAAAAAAATATAAGGAAATTATGATGCAAGCAGCAAAAGTAAAATTTGAATGCCGGATAACATTTTAATTCTTCTCCCCATTTTAACTGCTTTGCTTAAGACTTAAGATCATGAAAGTACAATACTAAAAAGGTCCTTCAATAAATAGAAACAAATGAGCTTTTCCCTACCACGGAATTACTTAAAATCAGTCCTTCTTGTGAAGCTAATCCCCCGACAGATAAGACTGTGAATTCCCCCCCCTCCCCTTCCTACACGCTCACAGATGGGTTGCAACAGAAAGATGACAAATGAGTTGTGTTTGGCTGGATTAATGGGTATTATCATGTTAATGGATGTTTATGGTGCAGTTTGGGAGGTTCATGTGGTTTTCAAAAAGTGTTGGTGTTCTGGGTAGCTGCAGCCTGTGCATGTGTGAGTGTGTGTATGCATTATTAGCCACCTTTTTATGCATATTGTACATTTTTGGTCTCCTTAATGGGTCACAGCTAAACTGAGTGTGGAAGTGTTGGCCGTATGCTCAGATCTTTCACCACGCCATCAAGCGTGACGTGCAAAATACAAGTGTCTGAGACTTGTCGTTCCGCAGTCCCTGTGAATGCAGGTGCCTCATAATCCCGGGCCTACTTTGCTGCAATCAGGTTTAAAATCTGACATATTGATCAGGAATTTAGCCTGAGTAACTACTGCACATCTATCAACTCCGGTTGCGAATGTCAGGTCAAATTTGTTGGCAAGGTGGTCTTACAGCCAACCAGGACAATTCCTGCCACCCACGTGAACCGGTGCTCGGGGCCTCATTTGGCAAGGACAGTATGTATTGCAGCAACAGGGCGTGAGAATAAGGTGCCAAGTGGGGCAGACCCTCAGGAAAATGTCTCACCAAAGACCACGATGCAGGAAAATCCGCTGCTTAAGCAAAAATATAAAATCGCTTAGAAATAAATAAGTTTTTTATCTGGATTTTAAAAATTGGGGTGGGGGGGCGGCATGGGGGCATGGTATGTTGTGGTTGTGGGATTTCTAGTTTGGTTGTTTGTGAAATTGTGGTGGCTTTTTTTTCCTGTTCAAAGTTTCTTATTCTGTGGAAAGATGAACCTTGATACATTCTTGTTTTCTCTCATTTTCTTCTGCCCACAAGGCTCGTTCTCGTCTTACTTTCAGGATATAGGCTTTAACTTGAACTGATAGGTTTCTCTTATATGAAACATATATATATATATGTATATGTAAAAGAATACATATGTCAGACACTTGTGTGTAAACTTCTGCTTAAAACCCTAAATGCTCGTTTGAATGCTAAAATGCATCATTTGCATGCAATATTGACGGAGTTGTTCACATAAACATTCAGTTGTGTTGACACTCAATTTTTCTCTGAAAAGAACAGGTATTTAAAATCTGGAATTGTCACGGAATACCCTACAAAAATAGTAGAACATCCATCAATTAATATATTTATTGATTTAGATTGTATTAAAAAATCATAAAGCTCTGAGATATAATAAGAATGCAGGAAATATACTGGTTCGTCTAATTCATATTATTTCTGAGGGTTTTTTGCAAAATTTTGGGAAGTCAGATTTTCCTTTCAGAATACTATAATTTTGGAATGAAGACACCGAAAATGCTCTTCTGAAATCAGTACCAGAGGGGATTTTAATGTACTGAAATAATGCATGCCGTTTATTTGGTATTCCTCCACCATCCAGTATAAAATAATTCCTTCATGTCTTTTCTTTCCTTAAAAATTCACCAAGCGTATGTGGACCTCACAGATGCAGCTTTAATTGAAAGTAATGTCAAAAACAGTGTTTTGATCTGTTTCCTTTCTTTTGACATTTTCTGTTTTTGGAATGTGTTGAGTCTGTACGACCATTCTCTGTTCAGAAATTCATCTGGAAATTTACATATTTTAAAGGCTTCTTGCTCTATAATACAGCTGAGCATAATAGTGCAAGCTACACAGAAACTGAGGTGTGAAAGAGAAATTTCCCAATTTCAGTCCTTAACTGAAATATAAAAACAATTCTTCACCATCTGGGATTTACTGTACAAGTCTTTATTCTGGGTAGGTTTGCTAGAGGGATAAAGTTCATATGATCTAGTAATGGATAGTCTGTAGCTGGCTTTAAAAAATAATAACAGAAAAAAAATTATACATTCATTAATTTACAGCGCTATCATTTAAATGAACAGAAATTTTCATACATTCAGAAACATACTGGAATACATTACAACCGAATGAACCTCTAAATTTGTGAAATCCAATAAATTACATATTATTCTACAGGATGATAAAGTCTGTCTCCCACCAAGTAAGTAATGTTCCTGGTATGGAAAGGTATAAGTACCACAGGAAGCATTACATATCAAGGATGCTCAGCATTTTACTGGCTTATGCCGCAAGAGAAAGAAAGACAAAAGAAAAATAAAGTAAGCTAGACATCCATAAAGCTTGTCTTTTTTTTGCTTACTCCCTGCCTGAACAAATAGAATCAAGAAAGGTCTTAGTCTCAGAAAAAGGTTGTTAACGTACATAATTTTTCTTCAAATTAATTATGAAATTACCTACTGTTAAAAATAAATTGAATCTAGAGTCAGTGTACATGTACTCTGTCATTTAAAGGTAGGACTAACTCTGACATTTCAGTACCAGATGTTGTGGCTGGGAGCACCTTTCAGACCGTACTGGACTATATATTCTGCAACAAAATTGCAACAACAGCAGGTATATACAGTCACCAGACCATGTTGATGTTGTCCATTTTTATTACTCAAATTCATCCCTTGCTAGTTATAGAACTACAAAGGATGGGAAGGAGACAGGCTTACTAGCAGCTAAAATCTCAGAATAGTCAAAACTGTGAAATAAAGTACTTCTAACAACAGCTACTTTGCACAGTCCACCTACAGGGATTACATAAACAATTTGAAATCTCTACCTTCAGGAGGAATAGAACTCGTATACAAGACTCCATAGAAACAACTTGAGCTAAAAGTGCTAGTCATTAAAAAAAAAGTGGTAGCATAAGGCTGTGTACACAAGTATCAATTTTCTATGTGCATGTGCTCTGGTAAATACAGACAGAGGGCTCAGTTCCTCCTGTCTTTGAGTTCAGATGATGAAGGACAAGTCCACGATACCTTGTGCTCAGATCCAAACTCTTAACACCCAGACACTGTAGGTGCAAGATTAATCCATAATGAAGGTGACGGGTTGGGGATCAGGAGTCCAAGGATATAACTTGCTCTCTGGCCCAGCAGCCTAAACTACAATACAGAAAGAGCCTTGATCTCTCTGATCCTGCTTCTCACTTTGAACATACTGACAGCTATGCTTCCTTACTTCATTGGGCAGGGGTGTTGGGAAAAAGCTATTTCTTACCGCTCGTCAGCCTACTTTGGCCTGACCAAGAATATTTGAATATCTAGTTGAAATAAATAATTTTTCAGATCAAAGAGCCCTGGGAGGCAGTGAGAAATATTAATGTTGTGATAGTTAATTAGGTGCTTTTCAAAATTGCAACTTTCAATTTTGTATTTTGCAATATTGTTGTCAGTATTATTACATTTACGAGTTTAAGCATGCAAAACAAAAAAATATTTTTGAAGTAAATATTCTGTTTGATATGCATTTTTTCCATCTCTTTTATTTGGGGGGGGGGGGGGGCAAATAAAATTCCTTTGGTCCAAGCTAAATAATTTCCCCATTCACTAAATGGAAAATATCCATATTATTCAGGGTATATACACTGCACAGTGCAAGGGAAGCTCTCTGTAAGATGGAGAGTACCAGATAAGATATTTTAAAAAGCACTATAGCACCTTTTGGCTCTTTCTTTGAGACAGCTGCAACATCTGAGTTGATAGACTGGCTTTGTTTTCTGGGTGGAAAAATTAAACCACTTCAGTACACAACATTTGTGTGTCTTTACTTGCTTTCTTTAAAAATAAATATACTTAGAAACACAGTATTTTACTTCCTGAGAAGTGTGTAAGTGGCCCAGCTCTGTCCAGTGACTCTTTTGTGATTGTTGTCACAATCTTGCTCCTTCTACACCACTAAGTGGTGACATCTTCTGTGTGCCCTTGAACAAAATCACCTCTGGTTTGAACCATTCTGCTCTGCACCCTTATCCCACCACTGCTGTGCAACAAGGAGCACTGCAAAGGCTGGAATTCAGCATGGCCTGGATTGAGAGATAAAGGACCACAGAGGCTGGAATGAGTCTGGACTCCATGTGGGTTCTAAATTGCAATGGGGCCCTGCAGAAAGACAGGGGCTTGGCACCGGTCTCATGCATCAACGTTGTGCCAGGTGTGAAGCTGTGCTCCTAGGGACCAGGGCTACTTGTAACAAATTTGTTTACTTTATTTACAAAGCAGCATGTTTCAGACCAGCAAGCACTAACACTGAGTGGCACTGTGCACATGTACTGATAAACATGTTGCATTCTTGCAATGCCTCTTTAGGAATGGTTTTCATGTGTAATCAGATGAGGCATATGTCAGAAAGATGACAACAGAATCCCATGATGTCTTATATATGTTTTTAATAAAAAAGCAGAGGATTTAGTTTTGTTGCTGTTCTGAGTTTCAGAGTGTGAGATATTCTTCTGTTTTTCCTGATAAATAGACCATTCAGAGCCTCTGCTTTACATGAGCTGCCATGATTTTGAATGCAGCCACCCTACACTTTGGCTTTGCCAGTGGCTCGTCTTCCTACAGGTAGAGTTTGGCATCCTGAGTCTTAGGAACCCTTCTCCTTCACGTTGTGTGCGTGTGTGCCTGCATGCAGGCCTGGGTGTGTAAGAGACAAGCACAGTGCAATGAAAGGCAAAGACACTACTGTGATCTGCGGGGTGAGCCAGCCAAGCAGGCTTTAGGGAAAGCACAGATTCCATCAACACACGTACGCTCTCCACCCCCTCCGTTTTTCCAGACAAGTGTTATTTTTCAATATTTTATTGTCCTAGCCATAGGAGAAATCTTGCAATAAAATCATATCGCTGTTTCATCCGAGGCAAGTTTGGATGTTATCACAGCGATATACTTTGTCATAGATTTATTGTTAAGTTGTCACATAATGTAGTTGGATAGAGTTATAACAATTGTACTCTAACAAAGTTTTAATACAAGATTGTGAAATTTTAACATGAAGTAGGTTTCTACAATGACAGACCATTATTACCCTCAAACTTCCAATGACAAATCATGTGACTGAATACAAAAAATGCAATTTAACAACATTTGTTATTATCTGTACAGCTTTAGTGTTGTCTTTTTATTATATTCATAATCTGAAAATAATGTAAAACAGATACATGTCTGATCATGTAATGACCAATGGCATATTGTATCTTGTTTAGTAGATGGTTGTCCTCTTGTCTTATTTGGGAATATATAGTTTAACAAGATCCTTACCATCATTTTCTTAACAGGGATAATAAACAGAACAATTCTGCATAAAAGCTCATATCAGCTTCTTTCATGCCTTTTCTTTTCAGAAGGCTGCCTAAGGGTTTAAGCAATTTAGTTGTCTGACCCGCATGCTTTCTCTGCAGTCTGCAGTTCTTTTGTTTAACATTAGTATGTGGGCAAACAGCATTCAGAGCTGTGCAGAGCTTATCAGCCTGTGCTCAGTTGACCAGAACCCCATTCTGTGTATCTAAGAGGGGCCACGTTTAATGCTTCACAGTAGGAGCATCTGCAGTTTCCAAAAATGACTTGTTTATCAGATAAACTCTGTCCTTGCACTGACACATAGCGGCTCTTCAATATCACACTCTCCTGTATGAGAACTGAGCAAAACAGGGTATGCACAACGAATAACAAGTGAAATTTATGCACATGGTATGGTGACACAGGTGCCCTGTAACACCGGGCAGTTTCTTTGCATCAGTTCAGTAATTGCAGAGAGAAACCTCCTCATTACTTTCCAAAAACATTGTACTGACTCATTCTCAATATATTTCGAGCACATGTTCTGAAGTCAGCAAATGTTAATTAATTTGCTTATTTGGCTTGGAATTTAATTAGGAGTAGCATGAAGGGTCTGTCTCCCATGGCAGGGGCAGAGAGAGACAGAGCTAAGCTGAGGTATGTGATGTGCCCATGAGTGTGGCAGCCTCTGATGGTCCAGTTGGGACTCTCACTTTTGAGTTTACTGTGTTGCCAAAGTATGCCTTCACAACCCTCTCTCTCCTCTCTCTCCATGCTCTCTCCACTATACCGATTTTTTTCAGGAGATCAGTTAGACCCCTGGGCACTAAAACCATAAACATATTCTTTTAAGAGTCATGAATTTTGTGTTTATAATAAAAGTCTCACTAAATATTTTAGATACCATAGAGGTTAGCCTTCAGTTTAGAAATAAAATGTTTATTAAAACAGCATCATTTAAGACAAGGTAGAAACAGCAGCTTAGAGTTGGTATTTGAGGCTCAAGATCCAGTGACAGTGAAATGCTGTGAGCTCTTTTCAGAGAAGTGCAGCTGGTCTGTCAAATTCTCCATCCAACTAAACAAAGGAAATCTTGTAAAATAAGTTGTCTTTGCAAGATTTCTGGACTTCTCAGGAGCCTTTCTTAAACATGTTGGTGGTATTTGACCCGTCACAGAAAGGATAGGGAGATGAAGTAAGAACGAGAGATTTGGATCCAAACCAATTCAGGGAAGCCTGGATTCTAGAGTGATACCCTTGACTAATTATAATGATTTTATTATGTGAAATTGATATTACACTGCAAATGGCAATAGCCCAGAAGGAGCCTGATAAAATTAGCACCCTCATCTGTACAATCAAGATTTTAGGTATAAAGATGAGAATACAGTAACACTAGTAGCTGTGACACTCTCTAACACATACAATGGCTCAAAGCTGAAACAGTATGCTGGGAACAGAGGCTTATACCAGGCTTTCACCTTTCTTTGCCTCCCCTCCCCCCCTCATCAGCACATGCTGGCTGGTCAACTAGTCAGAGAAAAATTGTTAATGAGGGTTAAATGGAAGTTATCTATTAAATGTCATTCTAGGATCAAGACATTGGAGCTTTATTTTGAATGATGCCCATATTTTTTCTCTCCTTTATTTTTCCATCTTCTCCCTCCCCCACCTGAAAGAAAACATCCAGTGGATGCCTGGCAGCATCCTCTGATTGCTTGCTGTTTTCCTGACACTAAATCTACTGTGTCATATTCCTTGCATGGGCTGCAGATTTTGGCCTTTTCACCTGCTGTTTTGGTTGGCTTTAGATGCAAAGAGAAGAATATGAAAAGGAGAGGGGGAGGGAGGGAAGTTGGGAATGCTGGAGAAAAAAAAAAAGGCAAATGTTTTTAGCGCCTTCATCTAGACATGTGTCCCCTCACTCTGTGACATGGCTGCTCCAATGTTGCCATGGTGAGGATTTCTAATCATCCCTACACATGACAGGCTCCTATTTGTCTGCACTCCCTTGGGTGTAAATTTCTAGGCTTAAAAAAAAAAATCCATGTGAGCGTATCATCCGCCGTGCAGATGTTTCACTGCTTTAGAATATCAGGCAGCTGCTTGTGCCACCGTCGACAGCTAATTGGAGACTGCATCGCAGGAACAGAGGCGTAATTATGGCATAAATACACATCCTCTGGTGCATCATTGTATCTCTATTAACAGAAAATTTTAAACAGTGTTCAGAGTGTAATTAGTGTAGTTGATAAAGTTGTAAAACATGTAAATAAGGGAAATAGCAGGTACGTGGCCAATCCACTACCCAGCACTAGGGGATGCAGATTATTGCCTATTTAGAAATAATTAGCAAAGCTGCATTAGCAAAGCCTGTGTCCAACAGAAGCAATGCAAACATTTATTCTGGTAACAGCTCTTTCTGTGCTAGCCATGAAAATCTACTAATATTGGTAATTTAGCCCTCATTACAGAGGATAAAGCATGAAAAGAGCTCAGACATGAAATATGACAAGTAATATTAATTTTTATTCCAGAGGAAAGGATGCTTTCTCGGGTTGCATGCTGATTTCTCGGCAGGGTCTCAGTAGTGTGTGAGTGAGCTGCTGGTTGAGGATGCGGCTCTGGAGCTGGCTCCCTGCTGGAGGTGTGCCCTGGGGTATCCGTGACAGGAGCTGATGAGGCATGCTGTGGTTAGTGCCCAGCCAAACCTTAGGTCACAGTTCAAAACGAGCACTCAGGCATTAAACTTCTCTCCTTATAGACTCGAGTCTTTAATTTTGTCCTCAGCCTCGCTCCTTGCCACCCCCAAATGATTTTGCCAAATCACCTGCTCGGCCCCCAGCTGTCCTCCCTAAAATGCGTAACACGCAGCTGTGCCAGGCGAGCAGAGCTCTGAATCAGTGCGTACTTACTCTTCAGGTTTGTCTTGTGCCCTGGATGAGAAACGATTGCTTCTCCCTCACTGTTTATGCTTTAGATTATGTTTCATGAAGAACATTACCCTGTGACCATAAAAATAAATGCCAAAATTTTGACTTTGCTTTACAGATGTATTTTCTAATGAAGAAAAATGTGAAAGCCTGGTTGGCACAGGAAACATAGATCATCTTTTTTTAAACAAGAGGATGAGAAGGGCTGAATGTTCTGGAAACGGGAAAAAAGAAGTTTTTTTTTAACATCTCTGATTTCTTCTTTTTTTTTTTTCTTCCTACTGGATGTAGAAACAGAATGAATAAAAAACTCCAGCTTATAGTGTCGGCTAAGTTCTGCTGCATCCTTAATAAGTGTGCACGTGTGTGTTTATGAGAGAGAGAGGAAAGGGGGAACAGGAGAATTCTGCTTGACAAGTGCCAGTGTTTCAAAAAAAAGTCTAAGAAAGATGTTATCTCTGGCTCAGGCAAATAAATTTCCCCACTTAGCCAGTGTTTCCTGAACATTTTCAGAATTCAGCTCTCACCACAGACTGCATAAAATCCTGCCAAATAAGGTCTGAATTTCATGTAATACAATACTTAAGAAAAAGAGAAAGAAAGAAGAGAGGGGAAATGTAGAGATGAAAAGAAGCTGGACAAGCTACTATCTGAAGTATTAAAATGTAAAATAAGCTTTAGAGCTGTAGCAGGGGGAAAAGCCTTTTACAGGTCCAAAGAGAACAGTGTATATTTTATCACCTACAATGACGTGAAAATTGTGAAAATACTGAACACGTTGATTGAAGAGGGTTTTTTTCCCTGCTTTGGTGGAGGTTCAGTACTCATCCCAACACCTTATTTAGGTTAAAAAAAAAAAAAAAATCTAGAGAGGGAAGCTCAGTCAGTCTTTTGCCTGTTGTAGAGAAAAAGCACACAAAAGCTCATACAATACCCACCTCATCTGCACTAATGTAAGCATCTCATCGAGTTCTAGCATACTGAATTTTTATAGCCATAGCATATATTTGCTGTGTTTAAGATTTATGTAGCTGTATGCAGATGTGCATTCCTGTGGCACGCAAGAAGTACATGGTTTATGCATACATACACTTTATGGGTAAGCTGTTTGGATGTGGTCAGTATGCCCTGTTAAATGCTCTGATCCCATGGAGTTCATTGAGGTTTTTACCACAGACTTCCCTGGAAGAAGAGCAGATCCAGCTTTTGCTGCTTTTCATAATTCTGGCACGGTGTGGCTCTGTGTGAATCTTGCAGCATATTTGGAGGGCTATATCCTCACAGAGATGATGATGTTGTTGTGTTCATGTACAAGTGTGTGCATATAAGCACTAATGCAAATGTTTGGATATGTGTGTATGTGTCTGCATGTGATTATGAATGTTTAATAGTAATAGATTTCATTGGTAATGTGATGGATCAGGAAAACCTGACAGTTTGCATGTCAACACCTATTCCTATATGTATAATGCAGACATATATCATAGGTATACACGTTATATAAAAGAGTAATTTTTAATTATTTTATACGCTGAGTTAATGTTACTTAAAAAATAAAATTAAAAACAAAAACAACCAAGCCTTTCCAATTCCCTCCCTCAACTTCACTCCCATTATTTATCACAGTATATTTTTCCAGTGGTTGGTTGGTTGGTTGCTCTTTTGTTTTTTTTTTTTCCTGAGCCCAGTGGATTGCCTTCCAAGTCTTTTGTTGCTCATCCATTAGAAAAAGGAGAGAATTATCTCCTACATCAGGAAAAGCCATCTCTTTTTCCTCCTCCCTCTTTCCCTTCAAATTACATAAGTAAAGTGCACATTGTTGAATGTTGTTGCTGAATGAATTAAAGTATTACAGGCAGATCAGAAGAACAGTCTGTACACTGGGTGTGTAGGGAGAGGTGTTTGGTGATGGACAGAATTAGACTTCTGTAGGTACAATATGCACAAGACGGTCCTGAAATGGTTTTAGGCAGACTAGCAGCTCTTTAAAGGGCAACAGAGCCGATGCTTACTCTTTGATATAGAAAATAACCTCTCAGGTAATCAGTAAATGGAAGCAATTTCAATGTTTGTTGTTTTTTTCCTTAGTTTAAATACTTACACCCTATTGTTTAATATTAATAAAGATTTTGGTGTTATAATACTTTGGCGACCTTTGTAATTGACGAGCACTATAATATCAGTCTGAAATAAAAACATATTAACTTATATATTCTGACCAAATCAGATTAAAGTCACATTTAATATCGTCCCTATGGTCCAAATTTACTCCTGTGTAAATTAGAGTAACTCGATTAAAGCCAATGTGAGTTGCTGTCTATCACACTAGACTAATAAGAAAAACGACTGTTAATGTACATGGCACTTCTTTTGCACTAAGCATATACTTCTCATATACTTCTTTTACACACTGTGTGTTGTGATAGAAAATCATCTCTCTCCATTTTATCCTTGTAGGAATGTGTCCCACAGCAAGTATGTGGGTTGTGACTGAAGAATAGCAGGGGTACCCATCTTGATGCACTGCTTGCTTTCTGCATAGTAGAGAACACCTGAGGAGTTTAATTAGGGGTGCAAAGTAGCAGAGGTTGGTTAAAAAACCTGATTTGTACTGAATCAAAGTCAATTAATTAATTGGGTCAGGAGGAAACTAAAATCAGAGCTGGGTCTGGAGGCTGAAGGAATTGGAAGATGCTGGGTGATTTCCCAAAGGATTACAACAACTTTGTAGGTGTGAAGGCTACAACGGCATCAAGCCAAAGCCCATTGAGTTTGGAGATAAGTGATTTGGTGAAAAAACACTATCAGAAGAGAGGGTGGGTGGGAAAAGCAATGAAAAGAAAAAGTGGTTGTGCTATTCCACAGCACATAGATCTCCTAACTGTTCACCTGTTGTTTTCAGCTCATTTATACTATTTCTGTGTTATTAGTGGCTAGGTATTGAAATTAAATGCTTTAACCATGTTGTATCTTAAAAATAAAGGAGATAATGAGTTGAAACTTATGACTAATTTTCCTTTGAAGTTATTTGACTTCTTCTTTCAGTCCTTCCCCTTCATATATTTTCAAGGCGGTAAAGCACATCAGGAGAGGGAATGTGCAGCAGGAGCAGCTGCAGCTCACAGCAGCGAAGTTGCCATTAGCAAGTAGCACAGCCTGGTAAGAACAGACCTGTGGAGTGAAACTGTTGATGCTGAAGACACGACTTTCTGTAGTGTATGCCTTGCAAAGTTTTTAATATGTGCTACTTCTCATCTGCTCTTGTGAAGCCAACACCCAGCAGGAGTAGGAGCAGAGAGGTGTATGCTGCCGGTTTACTTGGAAAACTGCACGGGCATTGTTAGACTTCTCTATGATGCAAGATGAAATGCAGTAAGTGGAAAAGTTAGGAGATTCACTACAGAAGCACATTCCTGCTCTGAACTAAAGTATTGGTATGGATGTCTCCTACGCCTGGAGGTCTCTGCTACTGTCAGCTCTAGTACATTCACTGTGCTTCAGCAAATGTAATGCTTTCCAGCCTCTGAATAATCGCTGTCTCTAGGAGTATGATACCTTTGTCAACAGCTTGTGCTTGGACACCCTGGTAAGGGTAGGTGAGCCACTTCAAAAGCTTTTGGAAGGAATTCAAAGCATTCATGATCCTGAATAGATATGTTTCTGTCTTGGTTTAACTTTGCTGCCTGAATAAGAAAAATTAGGATAAGTCAACAAAAAGGTCAGAAATAAAAAGCATATTTTCCTGAAATAGTATAGGAAAGAACACTCTTCTATATCACTATAAGTATTTAAGGCAGCTCAACAACCACTGAACATGGGAAAACCAAGTTTTTTAAGAAACTAGTTCTGAATTCCTTTACTATAGAGAAGGCAGCTTTGTTGGGTATGGATAGGAGGCACATCACCAGAGAAAAAGAGGGCACTCGATTGTAGTAGCAAGGTCAGTGGTTCAGTCACGCAGGGGCTCTAGAGCATTTCTTACTGTTATTGTACTGGTACGTTCCTCCCACATTGACAGGTTTGCTTGCTAGCATAGGCAACATCAATATTAATTTTGTAAATGTTTATCTCATGTAATGTATATGATTAAGACTTGTTTGGATGTTCTGTGCTGATTAAACCGAGACCTTTCTATGCCAACAGCCCTGTGGCATTGAGTTACTGTGAGAAAAACAACGTGTGACAACGTTGGGGGAACACAGCTGAGCATACATACTTTGTCTGGTGCACTGGGTTTTCTCGAATTCTCTGTATTTTTGTTGCCACTGATAGAGCCACATACAAAACCAGATTTGAATTATCAAATGTCAATAGTATATTTTCACTTACTGAGTCTGTAAGCAACATGCCATTTATGGCATCCTTGGAATAATGTCTATTTCTTTAACTTACACATTCTGTGAGGTGGTAGATGTTTCCCCCTTGTCTAGTAGCATTAAAATTGCACTTTTAGACTCATGTGACAAATGCTGTGAAATGCACACTTTTAGTCAAGTTTCACTTTATGTTGAAAATAGCAGAAGGAATTCACAGGTTCCGCAAAATATTAGCTCTTAGGTGTCTTGGTAAATGAATACTGCAGTTCTTGGATCAGGCTCACTCTTTGTAAAAGTGTTCATTGAAATTGATGAGAACTGACCCTGATTTCATGGCATAGTCATTACCCTCTGGTAATCTAGAGATGTGAAAGGAATTGGGAGGTAGGAAACGTTTCCCACTTTTATACATGTCACACAGCTGCAGCATACAGGAATCAGTAGCCAAGAAAAACATTTTACTGCTTGCCAGCTGAAGTGATATAAATTAGTTTCACCCTTTTTCCAAACAAGTCATGAAGAGGCATGGCCATCAGCTACGATGAAGACCAGTTGTTCTCAGATGCTCTTAGTGTATGCAAATGTTTTGTTGTTCAACTAAACCATTACCATAAACTAATCCTTTGCATTTTAAAGCTCTTCTTTGAGTTACTTTAGTTTGAAGAAAACTATGCAATAGACACTGCAGGAGAGTGAAGGGGAATTTTTGAGTCCTACTCCTTAGTCTGGCTTGTGGTCTGTGTCTTTATTTATTTGCAGGACTTGCACTTCTCAGATATTTAGTGTTTGTCAAGCATATTGAAATCTTTAAACTTGAAAGCAAATTATGACTGCAAATTCATTATTATTTTTATTACCATTGCTATTATTATTATTATTATTATTCAGGTTCTACAAAGTTAAGTGTGTCAATTTTGTGGGGTTTATTAGCTTTTATGGATCATGTTTTTACAAGAAAATTCTTGCTTTTGGTTTCTGTTTCACTCTTTAGTTACAAATAGTACTTACTATCCTGCATTAGCTATAACTTAGAAAAAAGACTGATGAACTTATTCACCTCAACAGTTGCTGTATATGTCTGGTTTTTATTTACCCCTGTCTGTTCTGTATAAACACACTGTGTGTGTGTGTATGTGTGTGTTTGTGTGTGTGTATTTTCAGCAACTGCACATTTTTGTTTAGTGATGTGGAGAAACTACCCCGTACTGTGGGTCCATAGGCAAAGAAGGTAAAACCACAAGACATAGTAGTACCTCTAAAACTTGTGTGAGCACTGCATGGGTACATATGAGTGCACTCTTTAATTTAAACTCCCTAGGTCTTTCATTTTTGCTGGCTGTGAGAGCTGCTGTGTGTCTCTCTGTCTATCTACCACCGTGTGCTGCAACTTGGGCAGCCACTGAAGCTGACTCTGGGATTACAGCTGGTGTTTTAAGGCTCACTGTAACAGAAACTGTAAGATCAGCAGAGTAAAATAACTATATCTCTTCAAATGGCTTTTCATGTTTACTGTTGAGGTTGTTTTCCTTGGAGAGTTCATATTAAACTTTGCCTGTAAAAAATTCAGACTTGCCTAATATTATTGCAGCTCTACTTTCAGAAAAGCTGTGCTGCGATTGCTCATGAAGCCGGGCTTGTAACACCAGGCATTCTCTTCCTGGTTCTGCATCTGTTTGTGGCTTCACATACTATCCAAAGTAAAAGCCTCTTATCAGCCACCAAAGGGCCTGCTATTAATTTGGCCATTACAACAGGTAGTCACATAATATAGCAGAACTAATACAAGGGAACTTTTCACAGAAGCTGAAGTTTTACTGGGTGTTAGGACAGATGATTTAGGTTAGCTTGTGCCTGTTAGGATGGGTTTCACTGTAACAGTAATCTAACCTCAATACAGTTCCTTTCATCTACAGGATCCCAGAGTGCTATGCAAACCTAGCAAATTGGTATGAAAAACTGTATGGTGAACACTTCATACATGCCTGGAGTGAAATGCAGCAGCTGTTCGACAGCATACAGTAATATTCCCAAACTCTTTAGAGAAGCAGCGATGAATGCTAAAAAAAATCAAAGACAGATTTTTTTCAAAACTGGGTGTGTTAAAGTTATCTGCTAAAATACCTTTTTGGCAGCTAAATCCCGGTAGGGCCTGGCTTTCACAGGTGAAGAGGGCTGGCATCTACCCTGAAATCCATAAGAGCTGCAGGGAGATCAGTATTTCAAAAAAAAACCAGGATCTGAGCATCCTGAAATTCTGATCCCTACACTGCTAATAACCTTTAACATGACATAATATTCTTCATAAGATAATTCAGATAACACATTCTGAAAGTTTTAACCTTTCTGTGAAGTTAACATGTTCTTTCATGCCTTTATGGAATTCTTATTAACACTGAAAGCAGCCTTGCCCCAGAAAATATAGGAGCTACAAAAATCCCCTTGGAACATGGTTTCGCAGGGCTCCCACTTAAAGGGAAGAATGATAATATGGAAGAAAAGCATATTTTTCTTCCCAGATTAAGTTACATTATGGAATAATAACACCACTTCCTTTGGTAGTTTGGTTTGATATTGAAAACAGAGAAATGGCGCGAGGAAACAAAAGTCCATGTTTGTTGCCTGTCCTCACCAGAGCTGGTGATTCCTCTGACACCAGGGTTACACAGTGCATCCAACTTGCAGAATAGATGGGGCTGTTCTCTGCCCTTTCCGAGGGGTTTTAGACGAATGATCTCCAGTGTCCCAAAAAAAAAGCCATAGCCATAAGTATAGGTTATTTTCTCTTTACTGTTGACATCACAGTTTGAATCCTAGAGGGAAAGAAACTTTTCACTTTATCAGTTAGGCAGGGGAAGAAATTTAATACGAATCTGCTTTGTCTAAATGAAGGACTTCTACCAGTGTCCCCTTTCATTACAATATTGTCCAGGTCTTACCTGCTTTCTCAAGACTCCCTAAAAGTGCCTAAAAGGTAAGTATTTTGGAAATAGCATGTCAAACTTTGCTTTCCACTTAAAGCATTTTTGTCTAGTTAAATATTTTATCATTCCTTAAAAAACCTCTGTCATTTCTGTTTCAGCAGAAGAAATAATTTCATCCTTCTTAAAAACCTGCCATTTCTGTCATTTCTGTTTCGGCAGAAGAAATTCATTCATCAGTTCAGCCTTAACCCAGGAGTAATTCTGTCTGCCCCCACTAAAGGGAGACCTGAACTCCCTCAGCCCCACTCCTAGGAGTAGATCTTGGCAGGATCCCACTGTTTTAGGTCTCAAAGAGTCTGAGCTCCTCACCTGTGAATGGGTGGCCATGCGTGAAAGAACACAGCTATGGTGTGCAGGGGGAGAAAGGGAATGTACTGGACTGCCGGGAGCTATTCATCCCAAAGTTTAGCTGTCTCTGCCTGACTAATGATAACTAAGGGATGGAGTCTAATCTGAAATGTGCACTGGTGTGTGTCCTGAAAAATACACTACAAGGAAGGAGTGCATTTATCAATATATTCTTTACTGTTCACCATATATTTGGTCCATGCCCAGCTTACTTTGTGAGAATATCTAACTAATAAAGATATGAATATAATTAGTTTGGAATTAGTGAAATAGTTACAAAGCAAGGGACCAGTTAATGGTCTGATTTATCTTCCTACAAAATCAATTTTGAGCTCTTCTTATTAACAAAATGTTCTCTTGTAATCAGTAAATAACTAGTGCCAGCAGTACAGTAGTTGAGAGACTATTTTGCAGGCAAAAATAAGGTGTAAACATAACAAATATTATAGCACTTTGATGTAAATAAAATTTTCCCTTAATAATTGATTAGTGGATGATGAGAGAAATACACCTTACACATTAAATATTACGACTGACATAGCAGTTAAGTTCACTTGTGTCAATATATCATATATCACTTAATTTTTCAGTCAGTTAGTATCTTCAGAAAGAACTTTCTGTGTGCCAGAATAATTAATAATCCTCTTTGAAGCATTTTAGCACAACATTTAATAGCGAAGAAAACTATCAAAGTACCATTAATGTGTATTTCTACATGTGTGTCTCAGTTTAGCTTTATGCAAAAATTCAGATGTCTGACATTCATAGCACTGTAAAATATTTTGTTAGGGACATACTTTGACAAACATTTTGTCACCCAGAAATTCCACTGTTATTCTTGGAGAATATTAACACAAAGGCTTTATTCTCAAGCCTGGGAGAGTGTCATCCTGACCTCTGTTTACTGCTATTAAACATAGAAGGTTTACTTTGAAGTATTCATTTAAGGAAGTGAGTTATTATTCCTTTGCCTGACCTTAGCCTATGGAGTATATATCATGAGATTCCATAAGATCATCACGCACAAGAAAACTTGCCTAGCAAAAGATAAATTTAAAAACAATCTTAAAATATTTCAAAAACAAAATAGGATGAGGCACTAATGTGCTTATTACCTGTCTGTTAAATAAGCATCTATATATGCTGAAAAAATATGTATTTAAAACTTGCCTTTTGATATGTAGTGATCCCTAATACACATACCTGGAAACAAATCTTGTTGTTGAAGTTAACGTTATGTGAGCTATTGCTTATATTTATTACTGGGAAAACATTATTTTGAAAAGCATATGAAAAAAATAGTTTTCAAGCTGTTTCCTTAATGAACTGGAAATAGTAACCCTGTCAAATGTAATACAAAAATAGTGTTATAAGCCTATGGCATCTATTTATTACTGGAGAACAAAAGCCTTCATCCATTTCCTTTAGAGAATGACATTTTTGTAATTCGCTGCCCATTTCATTTGTTCTAAAAGGACTTCTTAGGTTGACAAATATCCCACAGAAATGGCTTCTGATGCTTGATAGGATAATGTGCAGCCCCTTAGGACAAGGGCAAAGGCAGCAAACTTATCATCCTTTAGTTTAGCTTAGTATGGGTCAGTAACAGCGCCAGGGGTGACAGAAGATGTTAAAGTGTGGGAAGCAAGAACGAAGAGCTGTAGGAGGGTAGTTTTTATAGTTTATCCTTTCTTTCACCATGACGCTGCAGAGACAGCTTGAATCACATTGTTGATTTGGTTCACTGCACGCCACACTAACTGCTCCAGTAGGAGGGAAAAAAACACTTACGGGTCATTTTCCCCAATAGTGTGTGACATTTCAGCACTTATCCTATAGGAGGAGGAAACACATGTTTAATATTTTAGCTGGAAGTTTGTATTTTAAAGATGCATTATCACACTTGGAGGTCTGGTGTGATAAATTTGAAGATTATTGTAGTATTACCAATGTGAGGATTTTGGAGGAGAAAGTGTTCTGCATGTTTAATTGTCCTCTACATTTTGTTACAATTTTTTTTTTTCCTCAGCAAGGCAGGGTAAGAATGAACATTTGACTCCTGTGGAGTGCACATTTAAAAACAACAAACTAAACTTTAAAACCGTGATGATGGCTTTCATTCATCAACCGCTGAAATCCATTCTGGAAGTGTCATTTTAGAAATGTGTTTAACAGAGTTAGGTCCTCCTCAGTGGTGGATGATTGCTTCTCAGTCATAGATCTTGTAAACTTTGTGCTGATCTAGCGAGACATTCCACGCAATGATTTTCTGCTAAAGCCAATTGCAGTGACTGAACATAATGAGCAAAATCATGTCCTCCTTCTAAAACTTGCTGCTAGTCTTACACTAACTAGCCTGCTTACCCCTGCAAAATATTTTCCTGCTGTCACATTCCTTAGTTTCTATTCAGCAAATTGAAATAATAAAAATCATAATTTTATTCCCTGATTAAAAGAGAAGTCTTCACAAACTATATCCAAATGCAATTATATTCATAAGAAAAATCTCATACTCCTGTAAATCGATTCTGATTGCATTGGATGAGGATACATAAAGTGCCATGAACTCAAAGGGCTGGAGTTCAAACCAGATTTTTGTGCTCTGGTTTGCAGACATTAGATGAAAGCCTGTCTCAGCCAGTTTACTCACCAGATCAAATGCACCTCGCTAAAATGGAAAAAAAAATAATAAAGAAAGGATAACTGTAACTAACCCTAACAAACATTTTACAAACACTTTACACACAGACACCTTTGGAGCTTTTCTCCAGTGTAGTTTTTTCAATTGCCTCTCTAGATTTTTTCAGAGATAACTTGAACCACGACAGGATGCAGACTCCTGTCAAAATACCTGGAGCTCCTCCTGGAGGGGTGGGTCTTAAGGTGGTCTCTAATTAAATATAGTTTAGGTTTGTGAGTATCATCTCACTACCTCTGATAGTGAGATGCAGGTTTCTAAATCACAAACCAACTTCTGAAGATGTATATTAACTCTCACATTTTTTTAGAGGCTTTTTGCTGAAGGGGAGAAGTTTTGATAACTCAGGCATTAGAGTGGGGGGAACCTCATTTTTAATTTTTTTTCACAGAACTTCCACTTTTGCGGAGCAACATAACTGTAACTCATACAGCCAAGGTTCAGACTATGGATTTGTGAATACTTTGCACAATTGTAATAAACCTTTTATAAGAGCAACAAACTATTTTTATATTTCTACTGCAAGAAATATAGCTCTTCAAAGGGTCTGTCAATAACCGTTGTGTAAGCGCTACCCTGGAGTACAGCTTGCAAACGCTCCCTGCCTGCGCCAGACACACCCACTACATATTAATTACAGGAGCTGTCTTTGCTGCAATAGCCTTTCTGGTTGGATCAGACCTGTTTTACAAAGGAAGTGGAATAATTTGTTGGTGCAATGTATGATCTGAATTAATGTATTTTTAAGAATCAAATTATCCTGATGTGAGAGCCTCTAAAGGGACTGATACAGTGGAGAAGGACTGAAAGTTTTGACATGGTTTAATGAGCTGTATGCTAACTCCACCTGAGTAATTAACAGGCTTGACAGTCCTTTTGAACAGTGATAGTCTCTGTAAGGATGTTTAATGCTCTAAGTATCAGCAGTGCAAAAGCCAAGACAGAGGCAGATCTGACTAGGGATTTTTTTGTCAAAGGAGTTTTGACTACATGGGTTTTTTTTCACTTTATGAATGATTAAGGCCAATACTTTCAGGAGCAGTAGCTAATTTTTCGGTAGTTCTGTTTTTGAGTGTGCAGTTACATGCTGCTTTCTCACAAGTTGTAGAGATATCATCTTGCCACTCCTAAATATGAAAATATGGATGCAAAGTGGCCCCATCTAACAGAACCATGTGCAAACACTCTTCTGTGAGTAAAAGATAAATGATTCTGTGGCAAGCAATTTCAATACATTCTTCGCTGTAATTGTTAATATGTGCTAACATGCATATCATCTTATAAATCATTCTTTCAGAATTAAAAGAAATTGTTTTGTACTCAGAAACAATGAGACAATAATATGATTAAATGCAGAAGCCTAAGCACTATTAAAATTTTTTCTCAACCAAAGCAATACCCTGAAATGGCAGAGCACAAATAATGTAGGGAAATTACTAGCATAGTCCAAACTTGGACAGATCATTAACAACTGACCAATGTCAAAGACCAGATCCCTCAAAACTCCCCATCTCCTAGATAGTGTAGTTTTGACCACCTCTTTTTCATGCCAATGAAAGGGGAGGTGAAGAAAGGTGAAGCCTCTCAGCTGCACAAGATATAGGCATGAACATTAAAAAGTACCTTTTATTTTTTTCCTAGGCTTTCTCTTATTTTTCTCTTTTTCCTTGATAGTTGAAATCTGAAATTTTTGAATAGTTGCATCATATAACATGTAAATCTGTACGCGTTGATGGCTGTACGTTTTCTGCTTAACAGATTTTACTCCTTACTATGCCTGTCACTAGTTTAAGCAATCTGTGTGTAATTGATTTCTTCAGTAAAACAGATAACATTTGCTTAAAGCTCCTCTGATGGCTTTACAGCCTCTACATTAGCAACAGCACTTCCATTTCCACTGGCATTCTGGCAAAATATAATTATTACATATCCATCATAAAAAAAAGGTGAAAAAAAGTAGCAGAGAGAGTCAGCGCTGCATTTTCCCGAATTCAGCACTGCCCAAGCATCAGATTGTTCAGCTCTTACTGTGGTCACACTAAATGACTGCTAATGCTGTCTCTCTCCCTGGCCCCATGCCATATAGTTTTCTATTTACTGATTTAATATCAGAACCAATGATATTTATGATTCAGAAATAAATAGGGTTTTAATTGCCTTGCAGGTAAATTGACTTATTTTTAACTTTTAACAGCAGAAACTTTTCTCTAGCCACAAACAAATAAGGGAAACAGAATTTATTTTGTACAGTGTAAAATAATGACTTTTACATGTTCTGCTTTAGATAATTAAAGCAAAACAAAATATAAAACCATCCCTCAGGGCAAAATGTTTTTGCCTGGAAAGGACGTAAGAAAGGGAAAATAAGACAGATGCATGGAGGAACTTAATTGTAGCTTACAGAGAACACTCAAGGGACTGCAATGTGGCCTCTCTCCTCTTTTCTCCAGTGTTCTGTGGATTGCAATTAAGCATCAGAGTACTGAACAGTGAATGTTTCCTACTGAGAAAGGAAAGGCTGCACACTTGAATTTTTAAGCGGTTTTATTATTATTATTATTTCCAAGGCAATCACTACCATTTTCTAAAACAATTAACTTTCTTGATTTAGCACATATAAAGAAATATTTCCAGGTTCCAAGGATAAGCAGACATGTTTGGGGGATTTCAGCAACAAGAGAAGACAGGTTGTAACAGACAGTGTACAAACTGCATTCCCGTTGCTTGCAATGTACTAGATCTCAAAAAAGGAAAAAGTGGACTTTTCTCCCTCTCCCTTGGAAATCAGAAGTGAGAGAAAGCCTTCCTGTCTGATCCCCTTTCTGACCCTAAGCAACAAACATATGAGTGATGAGTGAAGGTCATTCTCATCAGGCACAGAATAAAAAGCTCTTGAAAAGTAATTCTATTCCATCTGAGCTGAATCAAGGAAAGGACAGAAATGCATGCTCAACTTGGGCACACTCCTTGTGGGTATAAATGATTTTCTGAATTGGTGCCAGAGTGTTCAACACCTTACCAACACCCAGAGGTGATCACCTGAAAATGAATTTTGCTGTATAGCCCACTACCAGCATCTTGGCATGCTCCTGCTGCTGGGTGCCCCCAGCCATGGTCTCCCCTGTCACCCTGGGTGTGTGCACACAGGGCAGTGCTCAAGGCAGGTAGGAGGTAGCTGTTCTCTGTGTGTGTATGCTATGTCAAAAATAAATATTTGCAGCTCAGGGAATATCCTGGAAAAATACCTTCACTTCTTCCCCTGCTTTTTTGTTTTTTAATTGTGCTGAAAGACCAAAAAGTGATTATTGACTGAATCCAAGATGTTAGGGGAGAGTGACAGTTTGAGGGTTCCAAGTAAGCTAAATAAATCAGATATGCAAAATGTTAAAACGAAAAAAAAAAAAAATGGTGTGTTTCATACTGATGTGGCAAAACCAGAATTAAAATTTAGTTCCCAGCTGACATCTGACTCTTACGTGTGTCTTTTAGATGCATTTTAAAGAAGAACTACATTCCATTTTCACAGAAGAAATATGTCTGATAAAAACATTGGGAAAAGTCACTGGGTTGGGAAAGATAGAGCTAGCTCTGCATGTAATATTTTAGGTTTTGTTTCTTGCTTAATTATTTATCTGTTCATTCACAAAACTATAGACAAAGATCTATGCTTGTTAAAACATTAATACTTATATTTTAAATAGTAAATTGTTCTTGTCTTTCACTGAAAGATGGCTGATGTGGTTTGGTGTGATACAATTTTACATCCTAAATAGCTTCTTAGGGAAATGTTATAGGCTGGTTTGAAATGACAGTACTGAGGGTGTTTTTTTCCCCTTCAGCTTGCAGAAGGTGCTAAAACAGTGATCCTCAGCTGTGAGGATCTCAAAACCTCTTGCTCAGAATTAAGATTCATGGCAGTTTAGTGAGAGCAGAAAAGATCTTTGTGTGAGAGGCAGCTGATATTTTTCTCCCACCATAAATCTTGATTTCAAAACTCTGATTTCAGAAGTGGGAAAACTGAAGCCCAAAGAGCTTAAGGGGAAAACTTAAAAGCACTTATTTGGCCTAGATTCAACAGTGTTAAACTAGCTTAGATACTCCGGCACCTGAATACCAGCAACTCTCAAAGACTTTCATATTACAAGCTCTGAAAAATTAGAATATGCAGATTTGATCATATTGCCCCTTTGGCAAGGAGGATTCAGGCTTCAAGTATGTGAGGGGGAGAAGATGGCCAAGATCTGATCTGAACACATCTATGTAACTAAAGATGCATTTAAAAACTGATTTAATTATATCAGTTAAAAACCTTGGCACATTCGTTCTTAATTCATCTTGCTTCCATTGATTTAGCTACAAGCTGTAGTGTAGTGTAGAGCCTGCTGTTTGGTCTGGAACTTGCCTGACTTCTCCCTGATTTTTAACAGGTTGCAGAAATGGTGCCTCCTGGACCACTGTAGGCATTGCCCAAGGAGCCAGGGGAGGCTTCCCTCTGCCTCCTTCTCCTTCTGCCTGAGGTGCAATAGGTGCTGGACCAGCCATCTCTTTATGGTTCTGTCAGCAGTCCTGTGACAGCAGCAGGCAATATAGTGATTTTCTTTCTCTCTGGTAAAGGAAAGGAAATAGAGAGCATTTATTACAGATCTCACAAATCACATCACTCTTGCTGCTGCCAAAGCATGACCAAAATGTACACTTACAAAAATAAAGGGTACATCTACTGCTTGGAGGTTACCAAGCCACACTGCAGAGCAATACAGGTACTTTGGATGGCATGTGGTCCTAGGTTTGTTTTGGGCCTGGCATGCTTCTTCACATGACATGTACTTGCCTACCGCTCACTCTCCTGCCTTAGCACTATCCAGGACCAGCATCCCCAAATCAACAAAATGCTGCAGCTGGAAGCCCACTGGGATAAAAATGCAGACAGGCCCTGTCTAACCTCTGTCACAGGTTTGTCATCCTTTCTCTGCATGTTTTAAAGGGTGTGAGTAGAAAGTGTGAATACTAGTGATCAATTCTTGAGGATGGATTGGAGTCTACGTTGCTCACCATAAACTAAGAACCCTGTTTAGAGTGAGGATAAAATTGCAATGTCATATCCAAAAGTAACCTGGCACCATGATCTCAGACACATTTTTTACACTGCTTAAACTAGTTTTATTCTCCCTATTAAAAGACTCCCTAGGCTGGAGCAGTCAGTGTGTACTTTAATCCACAGAGGCCATTTTGTAATGGATAGCTGCTAACATTTTTTTACTCTCATCCATACATGGCTTGCAAAAATCATAGCTGAGGAAAGACATTCTGTGTATGTTAACTTGCACCTGATTCTCACTGCTAAAGAAACACCTTTAATAGCATTTGTGGAGCAAAGCTGTCTCACTGCCTCTGGCTCCCTGCACCAGCAAGGGCTGTCACTTTCCTTCTCAAAGATGGGGAAAGAGGCCAAAATAGACATGACAGCTTGTTTAAAGGAGACTTCAAATATGTTTAAGGTCATATTAACCATTTTGATGGCATTTTCTTGATTTTAAAAACTGCTAATATTCCAAGGCTTCAGTATTTAATTGCTGCATTCTTTCATGAGCCTGGAATTGCTCCAGAAACAGACATTTAACCTCTTCCTCCTCACTGAGAGATCCAAGAACCTTCTTTTCTCAGGACTAGCTTTATTGGTCTGTGCAAAAGTCAAAAATGCAGATACTTATGTTCAAGCTCAGTTCTTCCAGTGGGTCTGTAGAGAGTGAGCACTTGCTTGTGGAGAGCCAGTGTGGTAAATAAAAGTTCTGGAAGTCTGAACACTGTGTGGCTCATCTCCTCCTTGAAACTACACCTGAGAGTTTCCATCAGATACCTCAACTAGTAATGAATCTTTTGTCCTTCTCTACTATTTTTTTAGGGTAATCTCAGGTGCCTCTTCTCTCCTTCGTCTCCTTTCTTCTTTTCAGCAATTGAAAGAGAAAATGGAGGGTTATTTGTTGTTCTCATACCTAACTGATAGAAAAAAATATGTAGCAGAATCATTAGGGAGAAATTTTATTTCTTTCAGGTTTTTCTAGAAGAGAAAAATGTCTGGTACCTTTATCCTATTTAATTTTTAAATGTAGTAAGGAACTTTTTATTTGTTATGTATTTCCCTGGGCAAGCTCTGAGAAATGCCTGTAATACCAGAAAGAGTTCTTAATGTTTTCTTGTCCTCCCTTGTATCACAAGCCTTATTACCATCATTCACCATCATTCACCATCATTCACTTTTCAATTCCTCTTACCTATTACATCATGTTTTTACAAAGCAGAGACTGACATGTAATATGTGTGTGTGTGTGGGGGGGTTTGCATCATCAAATTTGGCACTTAGCCTTCATAAGAAAAGAATATTAATGTTCAGTAACAGTGACACAAGTTTGAAGTTTGGCAGTTCATCCACTTTTGAATTATTCCTATGGGGACAGAAAAAAGAAAGAACAATTTTTTTTTTCCTATATTGTTCAGAGAAATTGAGGGAATGAGGATTAGTTTTTACTCTTGTCATAAATCCAAAATGGCTGCAAGAATTTTGCTCAAACTTTTTAAAAAATCACTTTGGGAACAAGTCAAAGTATGCTTTTTAATAGTAACAATGTAATTTACTGTAAAGAGGCTGACAACTGAATTGAGAAGTGGAATTAAATTTAAAAATGTGTTTGAGTGTGCTATCCTTCTCTGCAATGGCAGGAAATTTTTTCATAGTGTATGTCCAATCTTTCACTTAAAAAGGCAACTAGTGTCGAACCTGCTATTTTCTTGATGAATGAAAACAGTTTTCTGCTGTTGAACTGATAATAGGCTTTTATTATACTAACATGAAGACATCTTCACCAAATCTATCAAGAATCCAGTATGTAAGTAGAGTATACAAGCTATCTACTGGCACTTTTCCCAGGAAACTGATTTATCTTTTCATCAACAAATAGCTACTGCTACTGCTTAATCGAGCAATATTTGTGAGATGTCATTTTAATGGGGGCGTATTTGGTCAATGTCAAGTTACTTAAGTGATCTTTTAAGTAAGCAATTCTATATTGAGATTCCCACTGATCACTAAAATAGTGAGACATTTCAGCTTTGGTACTTCAAGATGGAAACTAATATTAAAGTGTAACATGGATTCAGCCATACACTGGTGCTCCAGTACCTTCTGTAAGAACTAGGGGGAAAAAAATGTCTTATGTTCCATAACTGTAAAACAAAGATTAAATCATCAAGGCTGGTTAGAACTCATCTCTAAATCTACATTGCAATTGATGAGAAACTTTCCTAGGTAAATGTACCAGCCTGAACTGACCATGCTGATCACACAGACGTGACTTCCTAGAGGATTTTACAGCTGCTTTTTGTACGAATGAAGGAAATGTAGATTACCTCATTCTAATTTACCTGGGACAAGCAAAACGGGAAATAAACCTTGGAGTGCGTGATAAGGACTTGTAAGACAGCACTCTCTTGCACAGAGGGAGAATTCAGGCGACTGCACACTTCCCAAAGCCATGTTCAACAGTACCACCTTAAGTCTTTCTGCAACAGGCTTTGTATCCCACGACACAATTCCAGTTGATACTGAAAGACCAGAGTTAAGGTTGCTGTAAGGATCTTTCATTAATTTCTCTAAGACTTTGATTCCACAATGAATCAAGATCTTTATCATAAGCGCCTCCTTAAAAGCCAAGCTCATAAACTTAACCATGCCAATGAAAAAATTCAGGAAGCTGTTTATACAAGGAGTTAGGATTAGACACACAAAATTGTGACACTTAGACATTGCTTTTTAAAAGAATATGTAGATGCATGTTGTTATTTGATATAGAATATACATAATTAAAATATACTGGCTGTTTTCTGTTTTTTAAGATTTCTCTTAAGGCAGCAGTATTCTACAAAGGTGCCATAAAGAACAATAAATGTTATTAAATAATTCTATAAAATTTATGACATACATTATCTCAGTAGAATATTTCATGCTTTGTCTTTTCTGTGCTTCTTATACTCTAAGGTGCACTTGTTAAGATAAATGAAGCCTAATTTTCTAAGGCTAATGTCACTACTGTATTTTCCATTGTGACAATAGAACTAGTAACACAAACAGAAATATTGTTGAACATCAAATCATGAGGCAGAATCCTAATGCTGTGAGCTTACACAGCATGAGGAATTAAAAAGATTTGGTTTGAAATAAAACCAAATCTTAACCTCATCATATTATGTTAAGACTTCCTGAGAAGACCCTGTGAAAGTAAAAAGGCCTCCCATGACACTAAAACTATTATTCTTTTTAAGGCCCTTTGTTAGTGTTATTGTGTGCAAGAAAACCTCTTGACCATATTTGACAATCAAGTCCATAGTATTCCAGCTGAATGTTTTGAACAGGCAGATGTTTATTTTGCATATGCATATTGAATAAGATGGAGTATAAACAAATATGTTCTTTTTAATGTAACTTTCCTGGATGAGGGGAGTTGGTTTCATAGCCTAAAGCTATGAAACAAGGTGCTTTTGTGATGTTTCTTAAGACTGCATCTTGTCTATTGCTGCACTTCTTGATTTCTGTCGATTTTAATTTTTTTTTTTTTTTAATCCTGAAGAGAGTGGAAGAATTTTGGTTTTTCTGATGTTTAACCAATAACCAACCAGTTTCACTTTGATTCCTGGGAAAATCATACACCAGGTTCTCTTTGAAGACTTTTCTAGGCCCACAAATGAGAATGTGGTGACTGAGAAAAGTCTACACGGATTTACCAAGGATAAAATGCTTCTGGCCTCTCTGATTGCCTTCTAAAATGAAATATTTAGGACTGTGCATGACAAAAAGTAGTATTTCACTGCATCCTTGTATCCAAACTGGGACATTCTGGTCTTGATGTAAGCTGTCAGGCACATGAGAAGTAGTCTGTACTGACAGGAGACCAGTGCACATGTGGAATTCCTTGAGGGTCTGTCCTAAGACTAGTCCTGTTTCAAGTCTTTATCAGTGACCTGGAGACAGAATGATACAGACTGTGCACTCTCATCAAGCCTGCCGATGGAAGAAATGTAGGGTACAAGCTGATCTGCACAGGGGCAGGGTGCCTTTGAATGGGGTCATGAATTCAACAAGGACACATCTGGGATGGCAGCATTGCCTGCAGCTGCGTGTGCTGGGGACTGGCATGCTGAAGGGAGATTTTAAGTGAAGGAGGATTTGTGTGCATATATGGAATTTCTCTTGTCATGAGGTTGACTGAGCTGTGAGGTTTTCCAGGCTGCCTGGAGAAGTTGTGGGATCTCTGCCTTTGAAGCTTGTCAAGATCCAAAGAATAAAAGGTATTGACTATATTGTTGCCTATGCTTTGAGGAGACGGTTGGACTGAGTGACCTCTCAAAGTCTCTTCCAGAATGTACTACTCATTGCTTCTAAGGATGGAAATTATGGTTTTGTCATCTTTGGTCCTGATGTTTTGGGTATTGGTTTTCATTTTTTACATTTATGTTTTTCCTCTAATAATCTGAGATGGAAGTAGTGTCCTCTAGCAGTAAATACCTGGGTGGGACAAGCTTTGTATCTTGAATGACTCTAAGCATACAATCCTAATTACTGTGAACTATATATGATAAAACAATCTTATCTGGGAAGTAAAATAAGATTCTAACTCCATGCTTAAGACCTCACCTCTTACTTATCTTTATCACTCACACCTGTGTCACATCCATATGTCCAGTACTAGCCTGATCAAAAGTGCGAGGTTGAGTTCGTACATCTGACTTCTAGGCCAGGTTGACAGGAAATACTGGGGTTTCCTTTCAAGCCTTTCCTTACCATGCAGAAGCAATTAACTCATTGGGATTATCTGTGCATTAACATCTATCAAATTCTCTGCTATCACATGCAACGAGGATATTGATTTCTTATCTCCCACCTTTCTGTGGAAAATTATTATTTTTGGTCTTGGCTCATTTTAGTAGAAGCAAAAACCCCATCTTCTTCTTTCCACTGACTGTGTAGGGGAATTTAGGCACACTAAGGAGCATTGGTATACAGGGTGCTTTAAAATTAGATTCAAGTTAAGTGCCTAACCTGAGTGAACTTGATCTTACCCGCAGTCATTAATGGATTATAATGATATTCATTTTACAAAAACGCTCACTTAGAATGGGTGTCAGCAAATTCTGTTTGAAATTTTCAAAAGCAGCAAAAGTTATTGGGATGACTGCTCTCATTCATTTAAATGAACTCAAAGGAAGCTGTCAGAAAATATTCTTCGGGACAGAGGGCATCATTCTTCTGTTTCTACAGTGCCTTGGCAGAGCAGCCCTAATCTGTGACCAGGCCTTCTGTATGTTCCCTGCAATATGTGTAGTACTAAAACTCACAGTAAAAATAAGATGATAAATCTGTTCATTAGTGAAGGAAACATTTCCTCTTACCAACTAGCCAGGCAGAGAGAAAAAAAAAGAGAGAAGCAGCGACAAGTTTTAGGTCATTAACTTAGTTTTATGTTCAGATCATTTAACATTATATTTTCTGTAGTTTACAATTTGAAAATCTGAACAGGTTAATTTTATATCTGAGGTGGTGCGTTCGTCTTCTATATACTTGCAACATACCTTTAAGTAGGATATGACTTGAAAAGCTAACAACTTAAATCTTAACTAAAATACATGACACTCAGGAGTCAAGAAATTGCAAACAGTTGTCAAACCAAGCATTCCTCTGCATCTCTAAGAGTATTCTCTCCCTCATTAAATAATTGATTTAAACAACAGCATTTTAAAACATTTCCTTTATTAGTGCACAGGTTGGACAATGACCATTGAAATAAAGTGACTTTTTTTTTCTGTGGTCCTTTAATATTTTTCCCTTGTAGCTTCTGCTCACTATTCTCCTGTTCAAGACAATAGAAGTCAGCTTAAGTTTTTCCACCACTTTCCAGGGCATCAGATCCCTTCCCAAGTGAGATAGGTGGTAGCCCAGAAGATGGGAAAAAAAACACATGCCAGCTGTAAGTCAAGGGAAGAGAGAGGTGAATTGCCCTGTTATTTCTTGGGATTTTCTGCGTAAGTGATTCTCAGCATAACATATGTACTCTGGAGCCAGCGTGTCGTTATCATGGATCCGTTTGGCATTCATTGGTAATGGCTGTGATCATCAACCCGATTAGTGCTCATATAGGTGTCAATGGCATTCCATTACAATTTATTATTAGTTAATGAACACCTATATTAGGCTCATACTGCACTTTGTTTAAAACCTGCTTAAAAGGGTTAGCTGCAAAATTTAGTGCCAGCCAAGCTCTGTGTCTCAAATCAATCCTCAGCTTCCTCCAAGGCTTCTCTCAGAAAGGGAAATTTTATTGCCTGCAAGATCACTGCTAGGAGACAGAGACAGAGGACTTACAGCTTTTGGCCTGGAGACAATGAAACAATGCTCTACAGCTTCTGGGCTCCTTCTGCCTCCATCCTCTACCTGCCTGCTTGGCCAGAGGCAACCAGCTCTGTGCAGAGCTTTGGCCTGTAATGAGAGTCAGGTGAGGGAGCTGTTTTCCAAGAGCAGGGACCAGAAGGAGCTTGGTTTTGTGCCAGTGGTTCTCCCAGGTGTGACTGAGCATCCAGCTGCTGTTGCTCACCCAGCATTCAGTCCAACTCTTGCCTATGCCCTTGCTGTCATAGGAGTCAGGCTATCACTGACAGAGCCAGGAGATACTGCCTCCAGAGGGGAAAGTGGCTCCTAACCAAGGAGGTATCCGAGTCATAACAGACTTTTCCTCACAGAATGCAAAGGTCTCACCAGTCAGCTGGTCAGCACCACTTTGCATTTGACACTGGGATTACAGGGGCTTTCTTATCTCCAGGGAACTTCCGTACCTACTCCTTTGGTATCTCTTTTTACATTCCAGTTATTTATATTGGGCACTCTTCATTCATTTCTAGCTGATGTTAACTATTAATTGTGCTTTACCATAATGACTAAACCCATACATACAAGTCCTCTTTTGTCCTTGGACAACTGCTGCCTCATATGTCTCCACAAATCAATAAAACATCGTAAATATTTTTAAATTATTTATTAATTTTTTTTTTTTCTGTGTGCCTTTGTTACCAACCTCCTTTCAGTTTGGTGAGTTTTGTACCTTTAGACTTTTCCATAACTGTCAGTTCGCCCCCTGCTCTACCTTTTTCACTGTTTCCTCCTTTATTCTCAGGTCCAACATTTTATTAATTAATCTTGTGTTCAACTTCTTTTACCACAATTGTTGGAATATTTTCTTTTGCAGTTCAACACACTTTTTTTCCGACTTCCTGTCTGTTAAAAATACTGTTTCTCAATCCTTTTTGGGTTATCACTCCAACCATGTCAATTATCCCTTTTTCTACCCTTCAGTAAAATGCAAACTGCTTCTCACTGCCTTTGAGAACCTTCACAATCCTTACTCCTGAGTCATTATCTTATATCTCCCTTCCTCTTTGCTATGCCACCATTATTCCCCCTTCTTTGCATTTCCACCATTGTTGTGCTTTGTGCCTTCTCACACCATGGAGTAACATCCCAGAACCGATCCACAAGGCTGTGACTCTAACTTCAGATTCTGATATCTTTTGTAATACTTACCAAAAGACTTCGAGATCAATACTGCAAGAAGAGTAATTTAAATTTTGCTGGGAATTACTAGGGGAGGGTGCAGCATTGTTCTCTTTTTATTCTGGCTCACGCAAATATCCCCTCACAAGGAGATCCCTTTGTTGAGAAGATCATGTCTCCACCACACCTCTGAACAGCACCTACCACATTGTTGGTGCCAACGGAATACAATAACAACAATAATAATAACCCCTACCCAGAAAACCTCATTAAGGACCTCAGGTATCCCTTGAGTTACGTATTGATCCATGTAAAGGATTGCTGTGTCATGCACTTACATGAAAGGCCAGATTTAAATCCCCCAAAAAGCCACAGAAGAGCTCACATTACAGCTCCACAAAGAAGTTTGATTAAATGTGAATTTAGTTCAAGGTCTGAAGTGTACATATTAAAACTCCTGAGGATCTTTTAATCAAAACTTGGACCCTTTTGCGTGGTTAAATCTCTGATTTTTGTTAGGTGATATTGACAAGGATTGTTTGCTGATGCATTGTGATTTAATGCCATGTGACCATAACCCCTGCATGCAAATGATTAATTACAAAGTGTATTTGATTTTTTTAAAGGATTTATCACATTTCCTCCACTTCTGCTTCTGTTTAGATTGCAGTCTAAAAGCCCAAAGCTTTTAAACTTTTTAAATTTCATTTGAATTATGTCAGAAGATGTAATAATTCACAAGCTATTTAGCTTTTGGATTAAAACAGGTAATTGTTGTTTATAAAATATTACGGCTTCAAGTCTATAGTAACTTTAAACATTTCTGTATTTGCTTCAAGGCATGAGGAGACAGTGACACAGCTCATTTCCTCTGCTGAGCCCTCTTTGCTGCCTTGTACAACACTTATTTCAAAGCACGCCACAGCTTAGAACTGTCGTGATCCCCATTAATATAAAATCATTGACCTCTGCTCCTGCTGGTGCGACTAAATTACATTCTGCTGCTCAGCAGCAGCCGCATATGGGGCCAGCTCTTTTAGTCATGGCCAGGTGCCTTGATGTCAGTGCTGCCCCTCCTACGCTCAGGGTTTTCCTTTAATGAGGATTATGCACCTTCAAAGATTGAGGAAACTCACTCCCAGAATGGCAGCTTTTCTAATGGCATCTGGTCTTACCACACAGTGACTCTGTGTTGTCAGAAACTGTGGAGAGGTGCTCTGTTTTCCCCCTCACACTGAAGAATTGTGAGAGTTCATGATTTCGTAGCTGTGTTCTCCCTCGACCAACAAACCCAGGACACTGTGAACAGAAAGATCATATTTTTATGAAGCCCTGTAATGTTGTGTTAAAACAGTATCCTATGTCGTGTTAAAACCTGGGTGGGAGTCCTTCCCCCTCTCCTTGCCTTTCAGCTCATGCTGCTCAAAAATAAAGTGCACGTAGCACAGTTTTATAGTCTGCACATGATTGTGCGCTCTTACAAAAAAATAAAAAAGAAAAAAGAAAAAAAGATTTTATAGGATTGATTAGGATTGATACAGCTTCTGAATGTGGTCAGCTTTTCTCACTGTGTGGTCTTTCTTGATCTTTTTTCCCCTGACCCTTTTCACCTACCCCCACCCCCTCGAGACACTGGGCTTTGTGAGCCATGGTGCATTTTTGCCTGTAAGCAATGTACTCTACAAATGGGTCTGAACACCAAGTTTCTACACCAGTCTTCCTAAACATAGTATTCTTCAACGAGGAACTATTTTGCGTCCTGGTCTTGCAATGAGTTACATATTGTTGGACTTTAGTACCAATCAGAAAGACTAAATCCTGATGATGTCTAGAATAACTCTTAAACTACCACAGAAATTGCCAGTGCACTAATTTTGTGTTCAGTCCCACCATGAAGCAGTATTCATCATATTAAGCTTGAGATGATGTCAAAGTGAATTAGCAATGATCATCTCCTTCTTGATAGTAGTCAAATTCTTATAGATCTCATCATGTAAGAATAAGTAACAGAGGAATTTGACACAAAAAGTTTTTATACCAGAAAACCAGAAAATGGTCTATGGAATGTGCACAGATACATCTTTCTTGTATTTTAACATATCTCTGTATCAAGGACTTAATTTCATTTCTCTCTTTGGTAGGTATCACTATTTTTCGTATTTTAGGCTACCCTATGATTTTATGTTATTTTAATTTTGCAATTAATATAAACGTGGCACTTTTTGGTATTTTTGGAAATCTGATGGATTTGTGTATTCTCTGTTCAAAGCAATCACATAAACCCAAGTGTTGTTATTGACTATAATAATCACATGATGTACGTTCTCTGTTGTGTTTTCCCTTGTGCTCCCAGTGAAATTTAATGTGGACCAAACATGACCTAGAAAGGAAAGCTGAAGGTTTTGAAATTTCTTTTTAGTGGCTACCCATAGCCAAATTGCATATAGATCTTTGGAATGGAAAGGAACAATTCCTCTTTTTTTCCTTTTGTGTGCATGGGTGAGAGGGGGAGGAGGAGGTTTTTAATTGTGTTTTGTTCTTTATGAAAGGTAACATCTGGATTAACAACTTGCTTCTGAAAGCTGATACCCAAACAGAGCGCTTTCTTTACTGAGAGATGTCCTAACCCCAGTCACACGACTGCTAATTTGGCTTTTCTCTTAATCTCTGCAGAACTTGCTGAACAGAAGCAAAACTATGTGCATGCTAATGGCTCACTTTCTACATCCTCCCCTCTCTCCCTCGGAGTGTCTGGTGTGCAAAGCTGAGCTGGAACAAAGATACACTAATTATTCTCCATTAATTTGTCTGCTTGAATGGTCCTAAATACCGGAGTGATTAATTAGCGCGAAGCAGCCAGGGCAGGATGTCACACCCTTCTCTGCGTTAAGTGTCGGCAAGGTTGTGCTCAAGTGTTGACAACAGCATATCTTTAATTTTCTCCGAGAAGAAAAGTTTAGTCAGTACAATTAATTTGAGCTTGGCCAGCTTGCAGGAATAAATGTAATGTGGAATAATATGACTGCTGATTAGACAATTTTTTGCATCCTTAGGATACAGTAAAACTTTTGTTGCACCTCAGTTATTGAATATTGATTTCTATAATTGTTTCAAATTGGTTTAATTACTTTTGTGCATTTTGCAGTTAAAAAGTGGATCACAAACCACAGAGAAGTTGTCTTTAATGACTAGATGTATGTAAATGGTTTGATATGATGGATGAATTAAAGAGAGACAACCAATTTCAATTCAATTTCTGAATCTTCTTTATTCAGTGTTTTTTCATGGTGACTTGTCCAAAAATATATGTCAACATCATTTAAACAATTACTGATTAGCTAGTTTGCAGAATCTCATGTAAATTAAGTAAAACAATCTGAAAATGAAATGAAGCTGGTTCAGTAATATTTACCTGAGATCAGCACTTGCATTGCCCTTTTGTTTTCATATAGAGCTGTTAAAAGAATATTTAGCAAAACACTAGTCTAAAATTATCTCCATAATAATGCTAAGATTTATATATACACTTGTGTGGACTCTGAGAATTGCTTGCGTTTAGCAAGCATGACACGTTTAAAAAAACATCATCAGTTGTGCTAGATCTAGTAATTGTAAAAGTTACTGCATTTGCATGTCCTTGTGGGGTTTTTTATTTTTTTAACCACTTCTTAGAGCATAATTTTTTCCTTGGGGTAGGGGGCATAAATGCAAAAGAAGTCCTAGACATTAGACGATGCCTGTGACCTTTTAGCAGCTACCCTGAGAAAAACCCCTAAAGGGGCCATACCAGCAGCCACAGAGAGAGCTTCATCTCCCCTTGCATTGTCAGCCACTATTGTTCTCCTTGTCAATTAATTCCCCATAATAAATGTTTGGCCATGTTGTGGCCGATAGAAGCCGCTTCAAAGTGTGTTACTTTACACAGAACCTGACTCTTTCTCTTGCTCACTCATGGCTGTGTTTCAGCCATCAATGTATGTTTTACTTCATAAGTGAAATCTTTATTCAGCTATGTGAGTGGACTCAGGTTTTCTTGTTGCAATCAGAGTTTGGGGAAGGGTTGAAGTAGATGAGGAACATTTGTCTAAATTGACAGAACTTATACGTAATAAGCTTTGCAGAAAAATGTAAGTGCTATCATATTTATTGAAACATCCAACTATGTTTAAGTCAGGCACTGTGACCATTATGGCACCTACATTCAAAAAAATCACAGACAATTCTGACAAAAACTGTCATTTGCTGAGTCCCCCTAAGGTCAATAAAAATAATTAGACAAAGTAGATTGAATGTGAAGTGGAAGTCTTGGCTGTTAAGTACAGATAATGGAACCTTACTTTAAAAAAGAAGAAAAGAACAGGTAAGTAAGTAATACCATCCTTTTAATTCTTCTGTGTGTCTTGTATTTTTCTGCTTTCTGGGTTGCTTAAGTAGGAATTTTTTTGCATTAGAATTTTTTGATTGCTCAGTTTTCTCTCCAATCTATGCTAAGAAACTCTTATCCCCAGTTCATTGTGTTAATTCCTCCATCCTAAAAATACTCCCCTACATTTAGGGGTTTATTAGGCTTCTAGGACCTTACTGACATTTAGTCACTTGTTTAGCTTGTCTTCCTTCTTCCCAGTAATCTCACTTCCCCATTTCTTCTCTCTTAGCAAGCACTTGTCCACAAAAGTCAGCACACTGTATGCATAGTATCAGTGGCTCCCTAAAGACACCTTTGTAATGAGAACATCTCAGATCAAAATGCTCAGACAGGACACTGGGAATCAGCAGAATTTCAAACTCTTAGATGGTTGGTTTGATCAGAGAAATGTAACCCAACTATTAAAATACATTCCCCATTCTAGAAGTATTAACATTTAAGGTCTGTCCCAACAGCCTTGTCGTAGGCAGTGTTCTTCACACTCTCCTACTCAATCAAAATAACAGCATCCATCAAGCTGTTGTGAAAATGAATACGCTGCTTTGTGGGAGAATTATTTCAGCGTACTATTACAGGGCTAATGTGATCCAACTTGGATCTTGAAACTTGTTAACTCTGCAGCTTGTACCATTGCTCTCAATGGCACTAAACTAAGTTGTCTTTTAAATGGTGTTGCAAAACTTCAAGTGATTACAGAATAGGAGGTGAGATGAGCAACAAAACCCTTGCTCATTATTGTCTGTTGGCTCTAAATTATTTTATGTTGCAAAGTAGAAAGCAGTTCTCAAATATAATAATTTTCTTAGGATTAACTTTAATCAATAAATTAATTAATCAACTATTAATTACTTGCTTTCTGCCTTCAGAGCACATATTAATTATTTGCTTCTTGACTTTATTTTCAAAAAGCTCTAATTCCAAGATGTTTGTCCAATGAACTAAAAGTAAGAAAAATACCAAAGTATATTCTCTGCAGTGTTTTAATTTAAAGAATTTTGTTGTATTTTTGGTGCACTGGTAGTGTTATTTTAAAGTGAAAAATTTACTCCTGCCATTTTGAAAGGTCAGTACTGATGTTAGTTTGTCTGGTATGTCAGTGCTGGTCAAAGGACTCCTCCCTGAACGGTGAGAGCAGATCCAACCATTAGCTGAACTGTGCTAGATGTTCCACATCTTCCATGCTTGTGTGACATTCTCATTTATACCTCACTTCCTCTTTATGGCAACCAAGAAAAAGCCCGTTCTATGCAGAGAAATATAGCACCAACTTCAGAGGTGACCAACATACAGATGGTGGAGAATTTCACTGATATTACCTTTGTAATTAAAATTTTTTAAGTTGACTCACTCATTATTCCCTAGCAATTGATCATAATTATTTGATTAAGACTGTTGTAATCAGAGGCAAAATGCAGCCATTGTTCCAGAGGATATCTGAAGCGCACCCTAACATTTGGCTGACTAAAAAGTCTCAGCCCCCTGTGAGGCTTTCTGCAAAGTTTATACGTGAAGCATGGACAATAGAGGTTAGTCCTTCAGATTACAGATCAGCCACCAATAAGGAACATGCAAATATGAAGCAGGATTCCAGTGCAAATTGGCACAGCTTCCTTGAGTGCAGAGAAACTGAATTGATGAACAAGACCTGTTGAGCCCACACATGCATGAGATCTCTGTCTATCAGCAGGAAGATTTTTTGTGTGTGTACTTCAATTGAGTGAGCTTTAGGGGCTAGGGAAAAAAAAACAAACAAACAAACAAAAAAACCCCTAAACCTCAACAAACCTGCAGTTATCTCTTTTGGTTTATTCAAAGCCAGGCTCAATGGCTACCTGGAATCAGCAGGTGCAGCTGGGACTTCCCTCAAAATTAGGAGCTGAGCCTATTTTCTTCCCTTGCAACCTCTCCATTGATCTGTTAGCATCAGCTGTTCCTGAAGATCCTAACTAGAGGGTACCATCCTTTTATGATAAACTAACAGAAAGTTAAAAATAGTCCTTAGAACCTGAACATTTCAGGTTGATAAGGAAATGAGACAAAATTCAGTGTTTCAGCTAATGACTGAAACACTGGCATTCAGAAGCTATTCTGTCTTCTTTTTGTCCAGAACTCTAAGGACACAATGAGTTACCTTTCCTAAGCAAGTGCCAACACTTATTCTGTAAATGTGTGAAAATGTTTAGGCTAAATAGCTCAAGGCATCACCCTTCAAAGGGTCGAGCCCTTCAGTAAGAATTTCCATTGCCACCCATGAAAATTGAGGGTTTTATCCCATTATGGAAGAATAGATGTCTAAAAGTGGATATGGAAATTAATTTGATCCCCTCCTTTCATGAAATTAATTTTTTTTCACCTGTAGCACCTTAATTTTTCACCAAGACGTAGCTGATTGATGCTGTCATTGACCTCCCTCCCTCCTCATTTATTCACTACCCGCTGTTTACTAACATTTGTTTTCTGATAACACTTGAAAGATGGAAATTACTTTCAGTCCTATTTCTGGAACAGAGCCTGAAGTGTTCTTAGCTTTATCAGGGGAACATGTGTATTTCTTATTATTCTGAAGGTCTAATTCTGAGCAATTAGGCCAAGTAAAATCAAAACACTATGCTAACAAGCTGTGAAAGGCTGAGGGAGAGAAAGATAGTTTCTTCTGGACTTCTGAATTTTTGATGCTGTCATTTATGAAGGGTAGTGGTACCTCAGAAATTCTCCTGTCAATAAAAGGCATTTGGTTAAATTTTTGGTCCAAGAGCTTTATCTCTGAGAAAGAAGAAAAGGTGATTTGGTAATATATTAGCCTGTCTGATTATAACATATCCTCATGTAAAGGAGAGAGAAAGAGATCAATCCCTTCTCCATCCTGTTATTTATGGCATACACATATCACAAAAGTAATTTGGACAGAATTTGATTCTTATGTAAGGCTACATTAGAGAAATACTAAAAAAATCTACCTAGTTCCTGTTACCTATTTGCAATCCTTTTATCCTCCTTTGTCACAAGACAACACTAAATAGACATGATTGCATAAAATATAAATCTCTAAAATATGAGAATTTCATGTATTCTTTAAGAACCCCCATAAATGATAGGAATTTGCAAACCAGCTGACCTTTTTCTTCAAAAATTGATGCATTACAACAATTCAGAGATGTAATTAAGAAAATTACTTTTAATATTGATGCAGAAACTGAGGGCAGGGTAGATCATCCAAGTTTCTAGGACCATAATGGAGAATGTATACAGAAGAAGGCAGAGCACTTACATACACAGGCTGACAATGCAGAAGACTGGAGCCTAGAATGCCTTCCTGGCAACTTGGACCACAGCATTAGTCCCATTCCCTTCCAGAGGGAAATTCACAAGTCATCTGATCGATTGCTATGCTGGATCACAGCTTCATGTAGGACAGCATGGCTGGGCTGAAGCATGTGGGCATGGCCATATGTTCTCACATGTGTACACGTGCCCACACATGTGCCTGCACACAGGCACACACGTAGAGGCAAGGAGCAGACCTTGCAGCCGTCCTAAAGAAGTAAAGATCACTCCAAATCCTGCCAAGAATGGCAACACCCTTTCTGTTTTCAGTAGGTGTTTCCAGGCTGTCAGCCCATTTATTTACCCCTTCAGTATGTGCTGTCACTCCTGATCACTTACTCACAAAGTGCTTCCAGAAATGTGTTTACAGAAGAACCTCATTCTGGTTTTCCTATTAGTGCAAATTAGTGGGAGCACTTCCCTTGGAAGTGCTCTTGGGAGCCATTTTGGAAAGCTCTTGTTATTTACTTGCTACTATAAATTAATCCCAAATGTTTGTATATTATTCATGAACATAAAACTCAAACAAGCCTTCTATCCCCATCTATGCATTTATACGGTTTCCACGTCCAGTTAAAATGAAAAGAAAATAATATTTGAGATGTGGTGGCCCCACAAATCCATTAATGCATAAGGCAGTAGGTTAACACTGCTTTATAGTTGAGCACACTGTTGCCACTCAGTTAATATGAGACATTTTTCTCTACCTTTACATATAGGGAAATTATGCCAGTTATGGCAAGACAGGAGTATTTCTTCACTGGGTGTTCACAGCCTTGATAACTTTCTCTTATGTAGTGTCCACCAGCCACGCTGTTAGAAAATTAAATGTAGACGCATAATAATAAGGTAAATATTTAAGTAGGTAGTTCTGACAACAAGGCACAGGGTAAATTGCTCTTTTATAATGAACCAAAATCCTGAGAGCAAAATTTTGGTGAGAATATGCACAGATTTTGCTGAAAGTCTGAGCCACTCTGAATTTTGTGGTGCAAGAATGTACACATTTGAATGAATATTCTGTTTCTGAGTGGTCATCAAAAGGAAAAATGAGTATTTTCGCTGTTGTACTACATAATGATCAGGACACAGAGAATTTAAACTGAAAGTCTGTGGAGTTTTAAAATTTGGGGTTTACTTCAGGAAGATGAATTGCCTGGGAAGAAGAGAGCGTATGCCCTGCATCATTCTGACAAAAGTTCTCATGGAGGTAATGCTGTTACTAGATGAGAAACTAAATAGAAATGTTCAATAAAACATGCGTGCATCTGCACAGTAGAATAGTCCTTATATTTTACATTAAGCTACCTCAGGGTCATGGAAGGTGTTTTATTAGAACAGTCAACAATAATAGCATGATTTTTATTAGTAGGAAAAGATAGAGTGAGAGACTACTAATTATTTTTCAGCCTGAGGGGCATTTTCCCTGAAACGACTGTTAATTTGATCATTGTCGTGCAGTTCACAGATTTACACGAACTTATTTCAGTACGACACATGGCCAAGAACTAGACTAAATATGTTGCTTTATTAATGGTTTTCAGTGAGTGTATTAGAAAGTGCTAACCATGTGAGTATAGGGATGATATTGATAGTACTTAGAAGGCTGAATCTTTTTGGAAGTAGCTAGCCCGAAGCCCTTTCTGTGTGATATTTTTTGTTCATGCAGTGAGACATTAAGCTTACAAGAATGAAATAAAATCCCAGCGAAATGAGAATTTGTTGGTGTTTTCTTAGATCTATGAGCAGTGATGTTGCTGGAGGTTTTGGGGTGGGTTTTTTTTCTTTTTTTGTTTGTTTTGTTTTATTTTGTTTTTTAAACTAATCTGGCAGGTCTAGGAGGCAATTACATTTTAGGTAATTATTTAATCAATACATATGGCTTAGCTGTTTATGTATGTATGTGCACAATTATAAATATAAACACACTCTTAATGACTCTTCTACTTGAAGTGACAAAAAATCCTGGGAACACATTCCAGGTTTTAGCATTTTTCAGCACTCTGGCACTTTTCTTACTTCAGCGGTCTCCTTTCCTTTTCACTCCACATACACACATTCTTTCAATCCCGAGGAGAGCCATATATGCAGTCTGAAAGGCCTTTAGTTTAGATTAACAGAAACTGCAAGATGAAAGGGAACAAAAACAGAGTCTCCGGAAGGACAAATAGTTTGCATCTCCTTTGTCACACGCTGCCTTCGCTTTTCCTTACAAAGTTTCCTTACAAGCTTCCCTTGCTGGTGGGGACTTCTTAGAAGTGTAAAACTTCAGTGTGCAGCAATCAGTCACTACTGCTGTGCACGACGGTCCCGCGTGCAGACCAGCAGGATGCAAGGCACAGCTGCGTCTTTCATCCTGCCGTGGCAGACTCCAAGTGAAGTGCTCTCACATGGTTGTATCAGTGTTCTCCAAGCTGCATCATGAACAATTTAATCCCATAAAAATTATTTTCGTTGCCAGCCGTGGGAAAAAATGGTGGAAGAAACTCTCAGACTGGGAGAACAAGCAGTTCCAATGAGCTTTCAGATTACTTCACCTTTTCTCTCAAGATTGTGGTTTTTTAGTGGACGTTCACCTTCTTGAACTTGAAAAAGCAGTAGCACTGCTTTCCCAAGTGTTCCCTGGTTTGAGATGTGACTCTAGGTTAGGAAATTAATTTTTCTTAAATATCCTATTGACTTGTAGCTCAGTCTGAATTGGACAGTGTAAGCAAATTTTTGCCTCCCTTAATGCTCTAGCTTGCCAGTTGCTCCACCCCATCCTCCAGTGCCCCCCAGATCTCTTTAGCTGGTGTAAATAACTACTGTCTTTTTGACTGCTTTAAGGTCCCAGTTTTAGTCCTGCCTGTCTCCAATCACTGTCTGCTCATCAACAGACCCAAAAGTAACACTTCCTAGTCATAGCTCAGCAAGACTTTTTAGATACTAATTTCCTCTTGCAGTAGCAAGAGGCAGGAGTATTTTCATCTGCCTTTTTCTCTCCAGATTTAGTGGAGAAGAGGAAAATAAAATTGTGGAAAATAATAATCCTAGCAGAAAACACTCAATGGAAGGAACAAGTTTTTCAATGACATCATGTAACTGTGAATTCCTATAAGAAATTTTAACTAGATTCATAAAACCTTTATTGAGATAATCAAGATATTATAGTTTACTACAAAATGGGTAATCAGGTCTCAGCTTCCAATGCATGGATATCAGAACCCACCCAAAACCTCTGTCTGGAAATGGAGAGAGAGAGAGAGAGAGAGAGAGAGAAAGACTGCAATGGACAGAAAGCCAAAGGATAAACTCTTGCACCCCTGTTGCAGGAGCAAATAACACAGGGATCCACAGAAGCAAAGGAAAATACAGTAACTCAAAACAGCTGGCATAGCACAAAGAGGCAGCAACCTTCCTAATGCTGCCTGATCTTTACCATGACCTTTACTTTGCCATGAGTCTTGTTTCTGAAGAACCAACATGATGAAAACATGATTTAGAGTTGCCTTTCTTTTCATCTTCTTCTCTGCCCTATGCCAACTTTTGTCAAAGATGAAAATTTTGGTTGAGCATCCTCTAAAGTTCATTGTGGACACTCACAGTTACCTTCATCGTATACAGATTTGTTTTGCTGCCTTAACCATGAGACTGAGATGGGACAGCCTTCACAGGTGGATTTTTGCTGAGAGAAGACAACTGGCTCTTGGCTGGAATTGCTACCATCACTAGTTTCCAACATTTATGTTCATGATAAAAAATATTTATCTCAGTCATGCAGAACTGTAAGGCTATCCTGATTCCAGCTAGTACATCAATGTGCAGAAAAGAAAAGGCTGGGAGAGAAACAAGCACAATCAGGTGTGGTAGGACTGCATGATAGTTAACATCAACTCTCCGTGTGTTAATGTCATTCTCTAAGGACTCTCTCTGAGGTACCAATAGATCCTGACATGCAGGTCCATATCCCAGACTTTGAACAGTCCTAGGTTCTTCTCTGATATGTAAGATCTAAATAGCAAGGTCCCGCCTGAACCTTCCAGATACACCTTTTTCTAAGAGACTTTACTTCAAATAAATTAGATCCCGTAGGATTTGAACTGCATTATTTTTAAGGATTTTTATCTCCACAGAATTGTGAGATAGCAATAAATATTTCATTTTTAGTAACTTCTTAGTTTTTTTATATATATCAAAAAAAGTTAAAGCTCTGATTTCAAGAAAAGAAATCCAATTTTTTAACTCTTTTATTTACAGCTTTTATCACTTTCTTCTGAGAGTCTGAAAGAGAGTTAAAACTAGAGATTGAATGTTGGAATAATAAAATTTATTTCTTTTTATCTAAAAGGAAACAAAAAGCCTATTATTATTATCCCAATAGTTAGAGCCCTTCAATCATGCTTGAAATTCAAATATTAGTTTTAAATCCAAATGAAGAAACTTGAATTGCACCACACATCCGTTGTAGTAAGCTTAATGATATGGCTGATATCACACATTTTTATACCCTCCATAGCACAAAAATGTCCCTGTAACATTTTCATCAAAAACTGATTTTATTGTAATAGATAGAAAAATGCAAGAAAATTAAATGAAATTAATGTTTATAATGAGTTTTCTGATGTGAAAAACATACAGTAAACACAAAGTGTTAACTGGAAATCCTCCTGCCTTACACTAAAAAATAAAAAAAGGTGTATAACAAACACATGGCTAAAATTTCTCTGATTTTCCTTTTCTTTTGCTCATCCAGGATACGAAGAGACACAGTTATATGAGTAAAATGGAACTTTTCATCCAACTGTTCTTTAACTTAATCAGTACTAACTTTCTCATTAATCAAAAAATAAGGTACAGTCCTACAGTAATCCCTGTAATAATTTTGTGTTCTGTTTCAATTTATAAAATAGCTCTAGCAGGGGAACTGTGAGCCAAAGTGATAGAGCAAGAGATATCTGGCAGGTCTGACCCTGCAAAATATTTCTATAATTTCTATGTTGTCCAAGACAATTGCGATTTGAATACTGTAAACTAACCTGGAAAACAACCTTCAAATTTCAAAGGGGAAAATAAGTGTGGCTCATTAAAAATGAGCAGAGTTTGCTGTGAAGGTTTGTTTCTAACAGAATTATCTTGGCTGGAAGCTCAGTAACATCTAAAAATGTGGGACAGTTTCATGCAACTAAACAAGAAGGAAAATGATTACACAACAATCAAAACAATATTGCTGTTTGGATGTTCTTTAAGGTTGTGAATAGCCACCTTTGCTTTAAAATTCATATTTTTGTGCTTTGGAAAGTGTTCTTGAAGACAATTTGGTGCTGTTTTTTCCTTCAAAAGCCATATGGTTGAGAGAATTAAGCAGTGTCCTGGGAATCAGGACATTCTCACTCCTTGTCTCATCTTTACTGCTGATGGGTCTTAATACTTTCTACTTCCTTAAACTTTGGAAATGCTATTTAATTATGCTATGCAACAACCCAGTTTGCAAACATTAATTAAGCCTCATAGCTCCCTTGTGGTCTGAGACAGGTAAAATACCATTAGTCTCAGATAATAGGGAAAATAAGGCTCAGAGGGGTTAAGTGGCATGCCCAAAGTCACAGAAGCTGTAGTATTTGGATCAGTATTATAATTTAAATTATCTTTTAATCTGCAGTGGCTCTCAAGCAAGGCCAATGCATCCATGTGACTCCTTTGAGTTAAAGAGCAAGAAACAAACATTTTAGTGGTTGTGAAAATTCAGTACCTTTAGGCTGAAATTACCTCTAAGTATTCATTTGAGCTTCACTGATTTATAAACAGCCACATGCATAGGCCACTTCAGTGCTGGGGAAGATGAGCAGAGAATACAAACAGCATCCCTTTAAGAAGTTACTAAAGCAGGGAGGGGGGCAGCACTGTGTAGAGGGCATCACCCCAGGGGCAGGCTGTGGGGCTGGTGTTTTAGAGTGCAGACCCCACAGGAGGCAGTGGGCTTCCAGCTGCTCCACTCAGAGAAACACAAAAGTGATCTCTTCTGGCTGGAAAGGGTCAGGGAAGGGTTTCCATCCTGTCAGCTAATCTAGGCAACACAGGAAGGTAAAAGAGGCTTTTAAGGAAAGAAGCGGATGACTCTTAGCTCCTGTTCCATGTGGGTCACCAAGGGCATAGCAAGGGGACCCCATCTGTGAAGACAGGAGCTTTGCTGTTTATCCACTCCTTAGAGATGAGCTGCACCTGGTCTCCTGCCTATAGCTCCCTGCAGAGAGCCTAAACCAAGAACTGACAGAGCAAAGTGATAAGTCTGGGACTTCTCAAGCAAAAGGAGGAAGGATATTGAGCATTTAGAATTAACATGTTAACATCACCCATGAAGAGCAAAGATCTGAAACAGTGTAATAACTGGGGTACTTACCCAGGATTGTGTAGCATCCCCTATTCAAGCACTGTTACATATTCACGTGGCCATGAAAGAGTATCCTGCAAAAGTACAAAGAAACCCTGGCAGATACCTTACTGTATACACATCTTATTTCTCACATACTAGATTCAAAGGCTGGCACGTGTCCTCATCGTAAGAATATATAAGAAGGAATGATATGCTTGGGTTTTATATGAATTAATAAAGTATTTTCTACAGTTCGTATGTACATATGGGGTTTCTATTTTATACATTTCCTGTATGGATTCCACTTCTGCTTCTGTAAAGGCAATCAGTTCCTAAAGTGCACAGGATGTGCGGTCATGCCTTTTGAAGAGCCTACCCTTTCTAGGCAAGGCTGTCCTCGTGTGCTGGGACATAAATATTTGAGGTGTCCCTTCAGTGTCCTTCTTTTCTTCCTGACTCACAAGCCAGATCTTTATGGGATCTGCAGTGCCTACACCAGCCTTCTGAACTGCAGGCTACAGTTCACTGCGTGGTCTTCCTCAATAGCCCAACTGAACTCTGTTGAATTGAAGAACAAGATACAGATAACCATGTTGGTGGCAGCCATCTGAGGTCCTGCTTAGGTTTAGGAGACAGATGACATGTCAGAATGTGATCTGCAGCTTCAAGAATGTGTACAAGCAGATTCACATAAGTAAAGATGCTTTCTGGACCAATGACATTGCTCTGATATTCTTTTTGTTTAACATTGAGTCTTTAGGATATTCAGGACTTTCTAGCAGTCCAGTTTAGCAGAGACGTCTCAAATAACCACAAGGAGATCCTCAAATACTTTGTTATCCAGCTACAGAATTGTTTGTGACATGCCATAACCATTAATGAGAGCTAGTACTACTCCAGGGGAACTGGAAGGCTTGAGTATTTATGCTCATTACTGTTATCATCATTATTTTCATGAGCATGCAGAATTTGTCTACCCTCGAGAAAGCTAGTCATATTCTAGTGCTGCCCTTTGGATGGCTCCAGCTTGTGCCAAGCACTTCTATAAATCTAATCCAAAAGGAAACCATTTCTGAACTGATTTTAACAAGAGTGCTTGGTACCTCTTCAAGCGATATTTGTCTCCACTGAAACCTTTAGGACTGCCTCTCAGCTTGATTATTGTCACCCTGATCACACCTCACTGCATTTCCAAGGATGCAGCCACGTTACATTTCTACCAGGTTACAGAAAAGAAATTCTTGAAAATAGTAATCCTCATGTTATTTTTGCCAGAAAGCTCTGGCTAGATGCTTAATCCTTCCTTCATCTTTCAGTAGATACTGCTGTCCGCTTTCCTTGCTGCATCCAGCCAAGAGGCTGTAATAATCAAAAGAACCCCTCAAATATTTTGAGCTTCACAGATTGCCTGCTTCTATCCTTCATATACTGTCTTTTCCAAAGGTGTTCTTGAACCATGAACAGTTTAAAACCATCTCAAAACTTTGATAATTAAAACCTCTTTTGTCTTCTTTTTTAATTTCCTTTAATTTTTTTTTTTATTCTAACTAGCCAAGGCTACACTTCATGTCCTGAATGCAGTGAGAATGTTTTATCTTCTCTTTGACAGCGTGGAATTATTTCAAGTCTTATTGAGACTAAGTTCATGGCACAGATGAGCGTTGTTTACGGTTTTGCAGTGACTATCCAGGTGGGTTTCTGATTTGTACCCACTACTTTTTATCAAAGAAAGACCCACTCTGTTTTACTCAGTTTGAACCAATATGATCTCTTTCCCTCTCTGAATAGCAACCTTTAAAGATTTATAGGGCAGCAGCTTGGAGTTCACTAACTATACCAGAGACACATGAAATTACAGTTCTCATAGAAGGTGTGAATTCTGACAGCATCAGAAGTTTCAGAATAAAACTAGGAATTTCACTTAAATCTTCAGATTTTTTAATTCCCAGACTGAAAAGGAGTGAAAGAAATGGTCGTTGGAGCTAAGAGAAGTTTTGCTAACACTGTGGGATTTATCTAGAGGTCAAAGTGCTTTCCTTGACATGCAGCTGAAAGAGAAGGGTGGACAAGCAGCCAGAGGCACCCCATTCATAAGTTGTCAGGCATTTTCTTTCTACAGTAAAGACTATGACTAGAAAAAACACTGACAGCCAGATGAATTCCTGCTTCCTGTTGAAGATACAAGTTGCAATTAACAGAATATCTCCAGGTAGATTTTTAGATGCAAAGGCTAGTTTTTACAGGGAAGATAAAAGCAAAATCTTGAAATATACGTATCTTTTCCATTCATAATTTTTTTAGCTCAGGTAGGTCACCATGAGTTTGAACATCCCCTTCTCCACATTTCTCACATTAGGAAAGTGGTGATCCTGGAGAGAGAAAATGATAGGAAAGAAAGCATTTGACACAGTTTAATTCTGTCATGGTCTTTTGCCTGGATTTTGTCTTGGTGTCTGTCACAGGCACAGCAAACCCATCCCCTTCCTTCATACAATTTTGAATTTGTTTTTGTTTTACAGATTTTCTCATAGAGGAACTGCTCATCAGAACACAAAGTAACCCGCACCACGTTTTGTGCCACTTGGCTAAATCAAAATAATGGCATCCTGGCAAACATTTGGTAGAGAGAGTGTAATAATTATTGGTTTGGGTTTCGTTAACCTCTTTTTGTTTAGTCAACATTAAGTCAATCCACCTGGAGCTTAATACTGTATGTTACTATAGTAACTTTACAGCCTATTTGATTGTGACAAAGGGCTTCATCTCGTCCATTTCATGCTCCTGTGTCGACCTACTCCCTCCCAGTGTTTTATTATATCTGTCTTTAAGAGTATCTGCAGGAGCCACAGCTGCTCTGCTTTTGTAGCAGAAAGCAGCTTTCACTGTGTGAAATACTCTGCTCTAAAAGGTCTTGTGGGCTGATGGCATTATTGAATTTCAAAGCAAAGACAAACAACATTAAATTGTTTAAAGCTAATATTCATGTTTTGCCGTACAGCATGTTTGGGTTTTTTTCAGAATGGAACAGTATATAATCAGTGGTTGATACCCTTGAGAAAACCACAAAATAAAGCAATGTAGAATACAAAAAGACTTGAAAGTAATTCAGTTTTCAAAACAAAACAAAACAATGTGTTGAGGGCTTAGGAAAAACATTAACTCCAGAAGCTGGAGTTAGCAGTTTGTAAAATGAAAAATTGAATCATTTTCTACAAATGGGCCCGATCCTTCCCTGTTAAACCACTGGGAAGCCATTGATTTTAATGGCATAACTTCCAAATTTATACTGGTACGAGGCTGAGTAGTACATGACCCATGAGTGCAAAATGTTTTAAGACTTTCCGACTGTTGCCTGTTCATTTTACAACCTGGTTGTTCTATAATACTCTAACCAGCCATGTGGATGATTGTAACAAGCCACTACGCAGCTTTTGTTTAGTTTACCAGTGCCTCAGAACTCTTTCATTACATTGTTTGTTCCTGCTGTTGTTTAAATTTACCTTACTCTAGCTTCTCAGCACAATTTATTCCTTACTGGAGCTTTTTTCCCCTGCCTGCTCACAGCTACTGGCCTCATGAGTGAAAATACTTTACAAACCTATTTTTCCTCAGTCCATTCAGATTTGTCTCATATTGCTAATATTTATCCACATATTTGATTTGAGAATAAAACATATTCTCTGCCCTAGTTTCTCTCACTCCTCACATGTTGTTACGGATGCTTCTGAATAAAGAACTGTGCATCTCTTTGTCACCAGCGCAAGGGCACTGCAGCGAGGCTCCTCCTGCATTTCAGCAGAGCCCTGCTCCAGTTGTGTTAATTGTTGGGCTGGGAGGGCAGCGAGCACTGAATGCTGCCTTGTTAACTTGCTAAGCAGCTGGTCAGCAGGGTAGTTTGATTCCAGCAAGGCTCTTGACACCTCTGCCAAGGGTTATTGATACCTCACACACCCCAGCTGAGACAGATTGTTTTAGTCGTGCTTCATATCCATAGCACAGCCTGTAGTTAGGAAAAAAAGTGATTGACAGCTCACACCTCCTGGGCCCTTCTTACTACCAGACACAACATCTGCTATGCCCTGTGGAGCAGTGAACCAACACACACTGAGAGAACTGTTTCTAGTATTGTCAGGGTTGATTTTGTTTAACCCTTTCTGGCTGCTCTCTGGAGATGAACATAGGGGTTTCTGTAATCCTTTACACATCCTTTAAAGAGTGTGGAATATTTGACCAAGCGAATACCAGAGAGATGGTGCTTGCAATGGCAAGGAAAAGGGTCGGCAGATCCTCCTCTGTAAAGTGACCAGCATACTCGGCATTGTAAAATAGAAACTTATCTATTTAGTATCTGTAGGTTACGCCTACAGAAGGGTTGTTTATTTCCAAACAGTGCCAGGGGTGCAGCCAATGGAGAGTACAACTCTAAAATGTGGCCTGAAGCAATTTCACTGAGTGTGCATGGATATACTGAGGAGGAGCACAGCCATAAGTCTGTTTGCAAACCAGTTACCCAGGTCGAAGCACACTGGTTAAAATTAGGTTATATAGTAGAGGAGCATAACTTTTTGACAAGGAGGAGAGAGAAAAATGGTTCTATTTTCTACCTTAGAAAAATACTAGCCAGTAACAGTTGGCAATTGCAGAATCTTCACAATAAATGATTGCATATTTGATTATAAATATGGATCATTAAATATACATGCAAGGAACTTTTGTAAACTTTCTTTTTAAGCATGTTTAAAAAATTATAAGAAATATTTTAAAGACTCCCAAAATTGAATCAATTGTCTTAATACACTTGACATGTTCACTGATGTCCCTTATCTATGGATGGGTGTGGTTTTTGATTTTTGGGGTTATTGGTTTTTTTTCCCCTCCCAAAGTAGCTGAAGCCTAAAAATTAACATTTTTCTAAATCATAAAATTACAGAATAATATAATAGAATCATACACTCGTCTAAGTCAAAAAAAGACCCTTAATATCATTGAGTCCTATTGTTAGCCCAGCACTGCTAAGTCCATCACTAAACATGTCTCCAAGTGCCATAACTGCACATCTTTTAAATACCTCCAGGAAAATACCACCACTTCCCTGGGAAGCCCATTCCAATGTTTGACAACCGTTTCTGTGAAGAAATTTTTCCTAATGTCCAATCTCAATGTCTCCTCAAGCAACTTGAGGACATTTCCTTTAATCTTGTTATTTGGGGTAAAAAAACAACCCTCATCTCACTATAAACTCCTTTCAGGGAAGCTGTAGAGAGCAATTAGGTCTTCCCTGAACCTCCTTTTTTTCCAAACTAAACAAACCCAGCTCCTTCTGCTGCTCCTCACAAGACTTGTGCTCCAGACCCATCACCAGCTTCATTGTCCTTTTCTGGGCAAATTCCAACACTTCAATCTCTTTCTTGTAGTGACAGGCTCAAAACTCTTCACAAGATTCAGGATGTGGCCTCACCAGTGCTGAGTACAGTCATACAGGGGGTCGATCACTGCCCTGGACCTTCTGGTCACACTATTTTGGATACAAACCAGAATGCCATTGTCTTTCTTGGCCACCTGGGTACACAGTGGCTCATGTTTAGATGCCATAGACCAACATCTCCAGGTCGTTTTTCAACAAACAAATTTCCACTCTTCCCCCAGCCTGCATGGGTTTGTTGTGAACCCAAGTGGAAGACCTGAGATTTTGACAAGTTGACCCTCATACATTTGGCCTCAGACCTTTGGTCCAGCCTGTCCAGATCCCTCTGCAGAGCCTTCCTGCGCTCCAGCTGATCAACACTCCCACCCAAATTTATTTCCTACAGACATTTGATATGTTGAAGTCCCCAAAAAAGCAAGGACTAGCGAATCTGACTTTCTTGCATCATATAAGTATAGTCACTAAGACTTTCATAGAAAATGCTATGCACAGAAGAGAAGGCATACGGTAACAAATCAAAAGGACTTTTTGGACCTTTTTTTTTTTAGTTTGGTTTCAAACTGGCTTCCTACCATGTTTTCATGCTTTAGAACTGATGCTTGCCAGCTATATTATCTGTGTTTGCAAAGGCATAAGCATGTGTTATGCTACAGAGGAACTAATAGCTTTTTTTATTATATCTTTACTATAGCGATGTAATTAGCAATATTATTATTACTAAGCATCACTATCACCTCTCGTCAGCATCATGTAACTCCAACTTAAGTCACTGTCTGTTTTATATCCCAGAAAAAGTTATTGGCTGAGTTTACATGATATTGTCTTGCTCATACTTCATGGGATTATATGGCTGTGTACTTCTGGTAGACTGAGGATTTGCTACAGTGAATGCTACAGTTAACCAGCATTATGACTCCGTGACTTACTGCACACAGCTCTCACCTCTGGTGGTTATCTAGCCTTTCTTCCCTCCCTCAAGCACCTGCACTGTACTTCTGATGACTTTAAAACTTACAGCAGCCTCAGTTTGAGTTACATGAAAAAGTCAAAATATCAGATTAGGGACAAGCAATTTTTGTTTCTGGACTTGTACTGTTACTGTGACTACCTTTGCTGTACGGATTCTCTGCATAATAAAATTAAGTGGAGCATGGACAGAATTCAGACGCATGACAAAGTCAGACTTTGAATTATGTCTTTTTTCTGAAATTGTTTTTCCCTCTAGAGGTCATACTTGTTTTTAAAAAGGTCACGTTTCCTCTAAATAAGCAGGATGTAGATTATTTTGAAATATAAGCCAACTGAAATGGGGAAATCAGCCACATTTTCAACCAATGTGAGGACATAGCAATGTGTTGAACTGACAACCACTTGGCACTTGCCAAGCCAAGAGCTAGCAAGGCCAGACAGATAAGGTGTCAGGAAGAGACTGTGGCACCAATAAAACTCACGCCAAACAGTTTTTACTAGCAAAATCAGATATATATTTACAGAATACATAAGAATGCACACTGGTAAAAACAACTATACTACCAGTACAAGTTGTTACTGATGAGGTATCTTGTCCACCAGTAACAGACAGATCGAGACCTGAGATCACCAGCTACACAGATGTGGTATCTTTCTCTTGTTGGAAACTGAAACCATCCTCTCAGTACCAAAACCCAAGTCAGCTCAGTAACAAGGAAGTTTGGAAGAGGTTTGGGTTCATGTTCATTATGTCACACTTGTTCTCTGTGAAAAGGACACATTTGAAAAGAAGGGAGAGCTCCTCTAAATCAAAGAAGTCACAATGCAATAATCTGAGGGACTGGGACAAGGCAGTTAGATTTCAAAGAACTTCATCAAAGCAGTAGGGAAGAATGTTGGAAACAAATACAAAGCCAGGTATAGCAGAAAGAAACAGAATAGTCCTTTCTTAAGCACTTTTTAAAAGTTCACACTAAAATAACCATATCAGGATTTCCCTGTCCCTTGTCTGTTGATGTGTCAGAATACATAAAAGAGTTAATGTTGAGGATGGAGAAAGATGGTGCAAGCATAATTACCTGTAGCATCTATATTCCATTCTTTTTTTCTTCCCCAAGAAGGCAGTCTTATTGTTTACTCTGAAAGGCAAAATCAAGGGTCAAGACACAAACAACTCCATGAAAGCTTCTGCTGTGTAGTAGAGAGAGAATACAAACTAAAAGCCTTTTTTGCTCCTGAAATCTAACACACTTGAAAGAATGAAGGTTTTAGTCAAGCTCTATTACTGCAGGGAAATATTTCATATTAGTTTGACCCCAAAGTTCTGTTTGTGTTTGTGCACGTCCTTGTTTTTGTTACAGGAGAGAATCTCAGTAGAGCAATCAAAACGAAAAACTCATGTACATGTACACATCTGCTTACCTCTCTGATAACTTTGGCATGACATCCTTAGATAAGCACTGAGATGTCTGGGTCATACTGTAGCTTAAATATTTTAAAATGATAATATAATGGGAGTATTTATCTATGTTCCTTTCTTCCACTAACCAGTTCAGATTTATGAAATATGATTCATTTCTTTGGCCTAAGTAACTGTAGAGAAAGGATATGTGTAACCAGAGTTAATGTCCCTTTGTGGCTTCTTATTGACCAGGACAGATTATAATACTTTTCAGGGCACTTTTTTTCTTTTGTTAATTAAAGTGGTACTTCACTACCTGTATACTCCACCTTCTTGGACTGCAGATACAATTCATATCAGCAGCTGACAACAGAGCCTAATGTACAGCACTGATATAAATTTTAAAAATACATTTTAAAAATTTTCCAGGAAGCCTTGTAATCACATGTATAATTTCCTTTTTCATTTGATTCTACATAAATGGGCTGGCGCTGCAGGAAAATAAAATTAAACATTTAGTTCTGGATTTTTTTCTCTTCAGGTCGCATAAAAGTGGGATTCAGGAACTACTCTCAGGCAGCTTATTGGAGGACATTTTTTCCTCCTACTGTTGCTATGAGTAACTCCACTCTACAGCCTCTGGTCACACCTCAACCTTATCAAAACTAAATGAAGAAGATATTAAGTATCAGTTATAGAATAATAAAGTAATTTCCAATGTCATGGAAATGCCAGGAAATACATATATTTTCATAGTGTTTATATTTGCTAAGAGCATTTGATTTTCACAGGAACCTTTATCTGTAAAGCCTTTTCCTTAAAAGAAAAACCCAGTCTCCAGTGTTGCCACTCTATCCAACCATCTTTGTGGTGCTGATATAAAAATTTAAGTATGGCTTGTTGTGTGGCCAAGTCTGGTGGTGCTGATATAAAAATTTAAGTATGGCTTGTTGTGTGGCCAAGTCTGGTCAGTTCTCAGAGCATGCCCCTACCCAGTGGGTCATCAGAAAAGCTCTACCTCCTGGTTTAGGTGGCAGTTCAGTTCGTAATGGGGCAACCCAGCAAACGTGGGCTTTCTTTCCCTGATCTGTCCTGCTCCCTGACCTGCCCAAACCTCTCTCAAAGCTTGGCCTTGTTGTGCCCTGTGCTTCTGTTCCCCTTCCATCAGTGTTTGTGTGAAGCCTATCAGCAATGCCATGAAGTCAGCTCAGACCATGCTGATGCTTTCCAGCATATGCAAACAGAGTTACTGCTGTGTTTGTTCAGTCTTGGGGGGCCTTCTTCAGTGGAAGACAGCTGTGATCCTGAAATGTGGAAGGCAGCATTTTTAGGAATTGATCAAGTCTATTTTCTCCCCAAGCTAAGAATGACATGCCAATTCAGAATCTCAGTTCATATCAGACTCTTCTGTCCTTCAGATAGTAGTGACTAGAAACATTTTGTTTTATCATCTCAGCTGGCACATTTTCTTCTTAAATGCAGACTTTGTTACGGTGATCCATAACTGAGAATCCCTTCAGGCTTGTCTGCTACATTGCACTCTATCAGATTCAAAGTGTGAAGAATCCTTGAAACCTCCAGTTACTTCAGAACTCAGTTGCTTTCCCTCATAAGTGCTGTACTAGCAAGAACATATCACAACTCTGCTCCACAGGCTATGTTCAACACTGGAAATTCAGGGTGCCAAAAAAAAAAAAAAAAAACTTAAAAGGCCATAGTCATCTAGAAGAAAGAGGGCATCTGCAAACATTGAAATCTTAATCCAAGTGCCAGTGACATTTAAGAAAACCTTAACAGGGGTGTGCCATTTACAGTTTTGAAGTTACCTCTTCTTGACTGCATATGGATCCCAACCCTGGATTTTTCAAAAGAACTTTTAGTTGCCTAGACTTTTCAGTTGCTACCAGTCCATTACATTTGCCACTTAAGTCAAATAGCTATGCTTTTTCTGCCAGGTGTGCTACATGTTATTAAAGCTGCTATCTTGAAAGGCCTTTACTGTGAAGCTTTGTGGATTTAAGTGCCCTAATGCAGATATTCTGTTGTCATATTTTGCTGTGAATGAGGCATACAAGGGTCATCTTTGTGAACCTTGCACTGTACACTAGGGGAGCAACTGTTCTGTGTTTACAGCTACCTACCTAATACTCAATGAAGACTGCACTAATTCATCCTTAGAGGGTGGAGGGGAAGAGTAGGAAAAAATTTTCCTGCCCCATGCTATTTTGCTATTTTACTTTCATTTAGCAGCAGTGCACTTCAGTGGTAAGTCACCGAATCAGGCTGTGACCTTTTGGGCGACCTTGGGCTACTCACCTCTCTGTGCCTCTTTTGTTTCCCCTCTGTAGTTTCCTTTAAAAGCATGGCATAAAATTATGCAGAGCTCATTCTGTCTTTGGAGAGCATTTTCTGTCCTAGCAGGACCCCACCACTGGCTGTTAATTCCAGGATTTTAGGCTCATGATTGAGTTACTGCAGTGTAACAAGGTACCTTACATCTGTTGCTCATTAGGGGGACTTGTCTGAGCCAGGGTAAATGACTACATCTGAACTAGTCATCTTGACTTTCTCTGTAGTCACCGAAAAAAATTTGTCACTCTTAGTTTTCGTTCCACAGTAGACAACGAACATATATCAGATGAATCATGTTCCCCAAGTGCCTATTTCTCTCCATTGATTATGAAGAGTGTCTAGAAGAAACAGCTGAGATGAAGATTTCCACACTGCGGTAGTCTAAAGTTATGTGGAAATTACTTTCCTAGTAACTGCTCATATATCTGCTGTTTGTCCCAACCAAAAGTGAACTGCTTAGATACAACACACAACTAACTATATGACCCAGGTCAAGTTGTCTTACACTTCTGAGCTAAACACACACATGCAGTTAACATGGCTCAGCTGACTCACATTAAGAGGATCACACATTCACTCACTTTCTTTGTGTAAAGGCACCATTCTATCACATTTGTTTACCATCAGCCTACTTTGTGACCAAGTTTTATCAAAGATCATTCTTTTTTTCCTCTCCTTGACTGTACAGACTGAGGGCAAACTCACTCTTTCCACTGGCTCTTTGTCTGCCATGGTTTAACCTCAGCCAAGCCCCATCCAGACACCAAGCCCCACTCAGCCACTCCATCACACCCCCGGGAGCAAGATCTGGCAGAGAATCAGAAGCATAAAAGGTAGAAAACTTGTGGGTTGAGACAAAGAGAGTTTAATAGAGAAAGCAAAAGCCCAGCACACAAGCAAAGAAAAATAAGGCATTAATTCACTGGTACCTGTGCGCAGGCAGGTGTTCAGGCATCTCCAGGAAAGCAGGGCCTTATGGTGGGTAATGGTGACTTAGGAAGAGAAACCCATCACTCCAAATGTCCCCGGTGAAGAAAATTAACTCTCCCCGAGCTGAAACCAGCACACCATGTTTATCTAATTCTCTCAAGCAGAGTAACCTCAGTTTTCACCTCTTTCTTAGTTTCCCTTTAACTCATAATAGCTCCTCTTTCTATACAGCCTTCTCAATGCTCCCTATGAAGGACACTGTACAAATGAACTGAATTTTAATACCTAAGTACTGGAAAAATAAAAATTTAAAATGCAGACTGTAGGCATGAGTGTAAACTATTTTGTAAATCAGCAGTCTTACAATTTTTAAATCAGGATGTAGTATGAATGTAAGGTTGCTTTAAAGCAAATACTTGTAAAGATGCAAACAGCTAGAAAGGCACCCTTGAAAATATCTTTTCGTAGTATGTCTATGGGAGATAATATTCCCAAGCAAAATCTCTTTTTGTTGTTATTGTTGTAGCAGCATGTAGAAACAACTGAGCTGTTTCTAAAATGTAAACAGATTTTAATGTAGATTTTCAAATACCCACCTAAGAATTTGTTATTGAAATATGGTTGTTTACCTATGGTATAGAAATTACAGAGATATACAACATAAGTTTGATGTCTATTGTATACATTTCTAGCTGTATCAAATATTTAATACCTGGTATTCTTTGGGATTTGTTAGCATCTCCTTTCAAACTTGCCTGCGGCAATTACAAGATGGAATGTAAAAAGTGGTTTTGATTATCGTTTTGGATTGTCACCTTGACAGTTTGGGTTGGGTTTTATAGGCATGGAGAAAGAACACACACAGACACACACAATTGCTCCTTTTCACTTTGCATCCCCTTCCCAGTAGACAATGCTCTACAGAAATGGCTCAGGAGCAGAATAGACATGAAAGGATTACCAAGTGGAGCTATTTGAGGGAAACCTGGTTCGTTATTTGGAGACTGGAATATGTAAGTGGCCAGTTTCATCTATAAATTGCTATTGCTTGGGGATTGTAAATAGACCTTAGTGGGTATTTGAGCGGTCAAGTCAAATACGCTGTTGCCAACAAAAACAGAAGGAGGAGAAAAAACAGGTGGAAGGAGAGAGAAGAGGGAATAGAAATTTAAAGAGAAAGAGAGGAAAAATGAAGTATCTTTAGCTTTTGTTGCCCGTTGAATAAAAAGAAAATGTTTAACAACAGGAGAAGTCTAAGGTCATTGCTTTAATTTTTAATCTAGGCTGGAGAATGCAAGAAGAGTGCTAATGTACCTGTGTATGTGAATATCCTTAAAATATGAAAACTATTTGCCGGTTTGAGTACCTTACTGGCTCTTAGCTTGCAGGTCCACTGCAGGGCAAAGGCTGCACTTGGCCACCTTTTCTAGCAGTGCCCTTCAAACCCTTTTTTGTCCACTGGGGAAAAGACATTTTGTCACAATGGGAATCTTACCTATGAGACTCTTACTGTGATCAGATCTCTTACTGTGTCAGACAGTGCGAGACCAAGTTCCATTAACTATTTATTTGTAGTTGGGCACTGTGTTTGTTTTGATGCAAACTGAAGGCTTTGCACAATAACTGAGCAGACTGTTCTGGCCACTGAATCTTAGGCATGGGGAAGACTCGGATGCATGACTTTATCATGAGGAAAGGAGAGGGAAATACCAGTGCAAGGTGCAGCACTGTGTTTCTTCTCTCTGACTCTTTCCCAGTATGACTGAAAGTTGAGTTTCTGAGATTTTCTGTAAATGACATCTAAGCATCATAATGAATTATTAACATCCATCTTTACATTGAGTCAGTACATAGCTTTCCCCTGAAATCCACAAGACTTTGTGAAGCATACAGACCTTTTTCTTTTCATTTAAGTATTTTTTTACTATGGTGCCGACTGTTGCTGATATCACTGAATGTCTCTCATCGTTTCTATTAAAAACCTTGTTTTCAAGGGATCTGTAACCTACCTATTTTACTTCATGGTTTTTTGCAATTTGCCATAGAAGATTTTCAGCATGGAGTAGATGTAGATGGTGCTGTCTTTCCTTGCAACATTTGATTTGAACACATATGGCTATTCTAGACTGGCTATTGAAAAAGGTAAAGGGGGATCTCTGGTACCATCATTGTCCTACAAGCAGGGTGTAAGGAAAAGCATGAATTTTGCAATTTGGAAAAGAAAATTGCAAAAAAATTTATTTTTCAAATGGAATTGATCACAGGAATCATGACTGCGCAATGCATTGATAAGGAAAGGATGTATTTCCTCACCAAAAATTAAGCCATATGCATAAATACCATATTTCATGCATACCTATGCTTTCAATATTAACCCGTGAATCCTACATTATTATCCTATTTATCCCTAACACTTAAGAATGCACAGAAGTCGTGAGTTTAATGAACATGTCTTTAAAACATATGGTGAAGTGTTTTCAGTTGCAGTCAATTACGTGGTTCTGTGAAAAATAATGAGCTGTACTGTTGTCATAATACAAAATATCCTTCCCATTGGTTTCCCCTATTGCTGCAGTCAAACAAGTTACAATATTACTCTTATGCAGAAATCTGGGCAATACCATCTTATTGACTTAATGCCTAATCTAAAACCTAATGAGGTAAAAGGACTATTTCCTTTGACTTCAGTAGTCACTGGAGTCTCATGGCTCATTCTAACAGTTCTCTTGTACCCTAATAACTGAGATAATCAGCTGAAAATAGAAAGCCTGCAAAAGATTCTGGATCTTTGTTACACAGATTTTTGCCAGTTTTTATTCTAGCCAACTCACCCTCGTACCACCAGAGCAATTGTCTTTTGGCTTGATGTAAAAAAAAGGGGCAAATTACGGGGATGAGAGATGGGAAAAGAGTGTTTTCCTGAGTTTGTTTTACTTATAGATAATCATGATGGATGAGTCATGGAAGAGAAGAATCTGCCATTCATGTCAGTACTCAAAGAAAGAAATCTGAGTAGAAAATCTGGAAATGTAAACATTTTCTTACAGGAAGATTGTCAAATTGAACAAAATTCAGGATTCTTTTTCCTCCTAAAAGACATTATAACATACTAGAGCTTAATCTAATAGTTTGCTTTCCTAAGTGTAGGTTATTGTAGTCTATATATGACTTATCATTGCACTTTGACATGCCTCAGGCACTGCATTGCAAAACGTCCCCATTTTGGAACAGCTATAAGTTATGTGGCTTGGCTTCTGAGGCTGTTTACTGCCATCCAGCAACTGCTCCAATAGAAAGAGCATATTTTGGGCAAAATTGACTCCACCCTTCAGCAAAGTAAAAATGCAAATCACACAAAACAGACCTCATTACAAGTGGCTAGGGAAAAAAAAAAAAAAAAAATAGGAAAGCTTCCAGGTGCAAGTAGCTGACATTTCAGAATATCAAGTAAAACTTATGCAGAAAGAGACTAATTCCTACAAATAAAAAGTCTCAAAATCTTACAATATTCAGCTGAACTAGAAAAACATTTTGTTTTCAACAAATGGATTCATTTTATTTATATTTTAATAGATTTTGAAGCACAAATAACTAATAACATCATAGTTTCAAAATATTTTAAAATAAGATATTCTTTTTTATTTGGGATTAGGCTAGACACAAGGAAGTGCATTTATAATTAGTTAAATAGTAAACTATTTTGTAGCAACACGCTATGGACAGGAATCCATTTACACTGTGCCGTATACAATTTCTATGCAAAGACATGATGGGAGTTGTTTTAATTCAGTCTAAAAGTAGCACTAAATAAAGGGAGAGAAAAAAGTTCCACACGAGGCAACATGGCGCTGGTTCATTCTCTACACTTGCCTATCGAAAATAATCCCAAGGGAGGAAAAACATACTTTACAGCTATTTCAATAACCACAACATATTTTCTTTATTGAGAAAAGATTAAATAGTGACATGACTTTTTTTGGTCCAAATCTAGAGTTGGAGGAGATTTCTAATCAGAGGAGCCTCTATTCTAAGAGAGATAATGAGACTTCAGTGGCTGGAAGCTTAGGCCACTTATGTTCTGATTAGGAATAAAAACTAGATTTTTTAGCACTACAGGTCATTAGCTACTTGTATGTATTGCCAAAGGATTTGCTTGACTGTTTTAAATTAAGTTTATGCATCCTTTGGAAAGAGATGTTATAGTTCATCCTATAACACAAGGTGCTAGTTCTGATGTAAAAATTATTGGGTGAAAATTTGTATCACAAGATAATGATGACAGTGGATTTGAAACATAAAAAGTCTATGAATTGCTGAAAGTCGGGTGACCTTGTTTTGAAAGACTTAGATCAGAGTTGTCAGCCTCACCAGTACTTCCCTCAGTACTGTGCATATTAGATGTGCAACCCAAATGTTATCAAGGTGATATAGGAAAGTGTTGGCCAACAGCCCCTGCATTCGTTCTGACGAGGTGGATGGACTGTCTTAAAAATTATTTATCTGTACAAAGATATGAATATAATTTAGGGCCTTCTTTAAGCCAGCTGTATACTTCCAATACGTTGTCATCAGACAATACGTTGACTGCAAATAAATTATTGGTACCAGATTTTTACTTAAACTGTACCTATTAAACTGTACATATTACAGACCATTGGTATCTATCCTTCACACAAACAACACTCTGAAAATAATTTCACATTAACCAGATATAATGAAACTATGTTCTGAAAAATATGAATGCAGCAAGGAGGAACATGTCTCCCATGAGCAGCTTTGATTTACTGGCTGTCTACAGGGAACTTCAGATTACACAATGTTACTCCATAATATTCTTTCTAAGTACTCCCTGTAACTACTAAAAGCACAGGGCATGCCAAATTTTCCTTCTCCTTCACTGTAAACATTAGATAAATCATTATAACATATATTTGATAGATTTTATTTATTAATCCATAGCAGTTTCAAAAAAAAAATTACCCAAAGTTCAGGTGAGTACTTTAAATAACTATCTTCATTCAATCTTCCTTGACAGTCTACATGAGTGTTTTGAAATATATCTGTATGTTGATTTTTTTTTAATTTTGTAGGCTGAAGGGATTATTAGTTGGTTATATAAAATATTAATTGGTTTTCACTAATATAATATGGCTCGTGTATCAAAATACTTTTTTTTTAAAGTCATTAAGGCAAGCATGTATTTATATGTTACAATACATATATAGTACACATGCACATCACAGTCCATGTACAACAATACTTTTTAATAGTCTGTATTATATGTGCCAATCTATCAAGCTGATGAGAAGACTGAATATGTCACTTTTTGGTTTAGGACATGCGTAGCTCATCTAAAGAGACAGAGCGTTTAATTTTGCTTCTGAAATTTATTTTGTTAGAGCTCCTGGAAAGGAGTTGTACTCCGTGGTTAACCTGGGCAAATGATGAATTGCAATATAACACCAGAAAGCAAGTTACAGACTGCTGCCTTTACACCTAGACTGCGGGTGACCTTTATAGACATATACAGCCTCCCCATGTCTTTTTATTATTTTTTTTCCCTGCAGGATTTTGTCTCAACAAGCTACACGATTTTCAGTGTTGCCTTTCTCACCTCTCTGGAGGCTTCCTTACAGCCCTTTTTCAGCAGCCTGCGTTGTCTTGGGTTGCAATATGTAACCAAAAATGTGTATTCTATTCCCATCTGCTAAAACAGGTTGAAGAAGGGTTTTTCTTTATCTCATAACTCCGGGGCAGGGCAGGGGGGACAGCATTCTGTTAATGGGCCAGCTGTTAATACCAGGTGGGGCAGTGTTTCTTTATCTCTTCCATCACCCATCCTCCCTCCAGGGAGATATCTGCTGTTAATGGGCCATTAAGGCTCACCACATGACTGATAAAATTAAATCATCCCATTGTGAGATGCTCCACCCAGTGAGAGGAGCCAAGCATTCCTCCCTGGATAAAACCAGGGATTCAGAGCACCAGGACAGCTTGTTTCCACTGGAGTACCAAAGAAAGACTGGACCCATCTCACCACCACTGGACCCTGCTACAGGATCATCTCTACTCCAAAAGAACCACATCTGTCACTCCAGAAGGACTTATTTTGGACTGCTGCCAACACTCTGACCAACACGGTGTTAGGTCATATTATGACTATCAGTGTTTGACGGATTTTTGTGTGTTTGTTTGTTTTTGTACTACTACATTTGTATTTTTTTTTTAACATTCACAGTAAAGAACTGTCATTCCTATTCCCATATCTTTGCCTAAAAACCTCTTTATTGCAAAATTATAATAATTTGGAGGGAGGGGATTTACATTCTCCATTCCAAGACGAGTTCCAGCTTTCTCTAGCAGACACCTGTCTTTCTAAAACCAAGACATGAGTGAAGTGGCATAGCCCGGCCACTTTGGAGCTGAACCACCAGTGTCGACAGCCAAACCCTGCCATCTGCCCCCCTGACTGCTGGGAGCAGGAGCTTACAGCAGGACCTGAGAGGACTGCAGGATGAATATGACTTTGGCATCCTCAGGAATATTCATAATTTTTCTTTATGGCCAGAAATCTTTCCTTGTTAAAATATACTAGAACTCATTTGTTCTGATGCTCTTTTCCAGGCTTCTGCAATTAGCTACTTTTATAGACAAATAAATGCAATAAATTGGGCTTTTTTCTGAACTATTGCAGATTTTTTTAGGTGTAGTAATTTTTTAGTTCTAGGTGTATTTAAAAATGTCAGTCAAATAACAGATATGTTCCCAAGACAAGTATACATCTAATAAAATGGTCTTTGACCCGATTTTCTTCAATGTGCTTGTAGAGCACTGAAAGAGGAAAGAGCTATGAATATCATGTTTACAAGATGGAGCATTGAGTCATGGGTAGTTAAGTCTAGAAGAATAAAAATTTTCAACAAAGCAAGTAGATAAATATCACAGAATCAAAGAATGGGCCAGGCTGGAAGGGACTACAGTGGGTTATCTGGTTGAACCTCTCTGCTCAGGCAGGATCATCCTAGAGCAAATGGCACAGGATTGTGCCCAGAAGGTTCTTTAATATCCTCAGTGAAGGAGGCTCCACACCCTCTCTGGCCAATCTGTTCCAGTGCTCAGTCACCTGCAGAGCAAAGAAATTGTTCCTCATGTTCGGGTGGAACCTCCTGTATATCAGTTTCTGCCCATTGCCTGTAGTCCCAGTCTAGTGCCTCTGTCAAACATTTCTCAGTCAAACAGAAACAAAGGCTATGTCTTTTTCACTGATGACAGGCTGTACTGCTGAAAGAAATATTGGCTCCTTTGAAGCTTTTCATTTCAAGAAGAATTTACAGCGTCTTCTAATTTTATTTAAGCATAGTCTAGGATGAGTCTAAAAATACAGAAAGGAAAAAGAAAATATGCGTAGTGTGTTTCAGATCTCCTTATTCATATATAGTGTTATATATATAATATATGCACACCATGGCTTATCTCCTTTATGACATTCATCTTCACCTGTGAGGAGAGAAATAATAAGTCACTGGTGACTATTGCACTTGACTTATCCCTCTACATCAGAGAAGATAAATGCCAATAGAAAGATCAAGTCTTTTGTATTCTTTTCAAGGGGAGAAGGAATTTATCATAAGGATATTGGAATTTATCTAGATCAGATACAAATGATTTCATCACGGTAATGAGGGAATCCTTATTGCATGCAGCCAACGTCTATGTTTTGAGTGTAGTTTCATATTTTTTATATACTGTTTAATTTATAAAGCAGACTCCTACTTTTAATTCAATGCAAGTTGGAGTTCTCAATTCCTACTGAACTCCCCTGGGGAGGAATTATTTGGTTTAGGGGGAAAAGGAACAGAAACAAAAGAATGGATGGGGAGGAAAACAAATATAAGAATTTATGTAAAAGAATATCAGGTGGTATACAACTAAGGCATTTGTTGTTGTGCACATAAAATGCAGCATGTCCTGCTAATTTAACCCCATTTTAATACAGATTTTATGCATGCATTTAATATCTGTTGTAGATATAAGTGCAGTAGAACAGCTTTCCAGATATTCCACTTGAAAAATATCAACAAACTTTCCTTCAAAGTAATATTTCAGAGGTTCTTTTCTTCACTCGTTTGTACTTCCTTCTCTATTTACTTTTCATTTGCAGTAACAAAAGCATTTTCACCAAAAGTATAGGTCCTGTTCTTAAATACATTGCTATGGCTTTGTTTGACACTCTGGGGCCTGGAAGAACTGAATTCATTGAGTCCCTAGAAAATGTCCTGATGATACTCCAGAAAAGCAATTTGGTCAGAGAGATGACAGCCCAGTTCTTCAGAGGTGCACACGGTAGAAACTGTTTTGAGAACAAGTCTCACACACTTCAGCTGCCGACCTGCAAAAATTACAGTGTGACATTGACAGCAGCCATGAGGTGGAGCAGGTTAATTAGAAGGAAGTTAAAATACTTTTTTTATGCTCAGTAAATCAGATAGTATGTGACTACTGTAAAAGGGAGAGAGTAAAACACATGGTAATGTTGTGACTGTATGTAGTGAATTACATTGCATTTGTTAGTATCAGCTAGGCTTTTCATAAGGAAATTTCAATCAAAAAATTTTCTAGGCTCATATTACAGACAACCCTGATTTGTGAAAGGTTCATATTATAGATTTTTGAAGTATCAGTATCGCCTGATGTTGCAATATAGAAAATTTTGCAGTGACATATCCTGCAGATTGTCACTTTGCATCATGACACTATATCTCAGAAATCACAGCCCCACCTAACCTCCCCACTTTTCTATTTATGGAAAGTAAATGACACTGCATAGCTCCAGAAAGCAAGAATTTCAAAGGATCAGGAACTTGGAAGAAATTTTAAAATTGATGCTTCATGGAGTAAACACTTAGAACTGTGACTACTTATAGAGATTTTAAAAAGGAGGGAGCATGTTTAACTTCAGGAATTCAGTGTAATAAATGTACTCACCCAAATAATTTATAAAATATTTCCACCTTCATTTTATACAAATAATTCTAATGTATTGTAACAATAAAGAATAAGTTCATCAACGAGTCTCTCTGTATATCAAAACTATCCCTTTTGGTGTTTAAATATTTCGCATAACAGTCATACAGTTATTGTTGAGAGTATGTGAATTCTGCATGTGCTATCTAAATAAACACTTTGTGTATACTCTTAAGTTCATATTTGTGTTGAGACTAATATACTGCAACCTTGAGCACAGTGGGAGCAATGTGAATCAGGGGAGCCATCAACCAGGCTGATTAGACTGCCCACTGAGCACAAGTGATATCAAAACAAGCAAGCTTTGGCCAGCATTACAAGCAGAATGCAGCAGGAACTGCAGGCATGTTATACAAAGCGGGATGCTGCTGGCACTTCTAAAATAGCAAGATGTTGCAAAAATGGACCAATCACCCCAAAATGTAGCTCTGAGTGATCAGTGGTTCTCATGGGAATGATGGGACACTGCTAGTGGAATTGAAAACTAAATCACAGCTTTCACTGTTCACACAGTTACGGATATATATGTTTATATATAATCTGTCCACATATCTGTCAACATTACTATTCATGACTGCTGTGGCACCTTGGTATGCTGGTGATAGTTTAGTGAAAGAAAGCAACATGGTTTTCTTTCTTGGGAAAAAATTGTATCTGCATGTAAACAGATTTGCAAAAACTGAAGGAGTACATTTTCAAAGCATGGCATACAATTTTAGTATCATGGACTGCTACAGGTCTCAAAATTGAACTCTGTACAACTTCTAACAGAATCTTAAAGGAAATGTAGTGATATTTTTCTTTTTGGAATTACAGATGCATATACATACAGTGTTTTGCCTGTGATGCTCCTGTGAAGTGAAGGAAACATTAAAGCTTTCTTAATCTGAGGAGAGGAGGAATCAGGTGGGAGGAAATATATTTTATCTCCTGAAAACCTGAAAAAATTCTGCAATACTTTTTTTCTTCTTAAAAGAGATTTAAAGCACATCCTGCTATCCATGGCTATGGTGGATCACTCATTTTGAGGACACCTTTCATTTCTAAGGTTGAGGTTCTTTGTACTCACAAAAAGTCTGTGGTGACTTTACATGTGAGCATCTCTATTAATGGGGAGAAGGGACACAAAGCAACCGAACCACAGATGTGACTCCAAAGACTGAAAACAACCTGTTAGATTTATTTTTTCTAGAAACGTATTGAGTTGCTGTGAGAAATGATAGACAAGACATTTACTCTCTGGTTAGAAAAGCTATTTGCCTCCTCTATTCATCTCTGTCCCTACACAGAAGCAGATGTCAAGATTTGGTTTCTGACTTCTCCTCAATATGAAGCTACTTAAAATGCTAGCACTGTATAACATGCAGTCCAATGTCCATCTCTTTGTTGTGTCACTTAAGGAACATACTTGATTCACCGGTTTACTTATTTTATAAAGATAGCTTGTGTTCCCTCATTTTTACACATGGTGACTTTAAAAAAGAGGAAGTTGAAAAATGAAAAAAGAAAAGGTATGTGGGAAAATTGTCTAAGCATTTTAAATCTCCTGCCTTGAATAAGACCTTTAAGTCCCTCAGTTTTGGGGAGACATCAGTTGCAATAATTAAATGCTTTTCACAAATTTCAGAAGTGCTTTGTTTCTATCCCTACAATAGACAATATTTGTGTCAAAATACATGTGAAATGAGAAAAATCTTTGACGCAAAAACTGAATTTTAAAGAGGATTCCTCACTTGAATTTTTGGCAGTTTGGACTTGCCCCCTCAACTGTTGTAACTGACCTTCACAAGGCCTTAGTGGTATGTCCAGCTACAAGGATTTGCAATTTCAATATAAACTTGAAAACAGATGACCGTCAATGAAGAGATTCCTGTAGACTGCTTGTAAAATCTATCAGACTCTTCCTGCCAGGAGCTCATTCCAGCTACTGGTCGCTTCAACAAAGAGGATCAAATCAAAACATGTTGTTTAAAATAATTTAAGTCTGCTTGGCCATAGTACAGGCTGCTGTTCTGGAGGAGTTTGTCTTTATAAACATCAGTTTCCTAAACCCTAGGTCTTTGATCAGAATTCAAATGAAATATGGTCCACAGCAAATCATGGCACACCACGCTTTTTGAGTGTGAGTAAAACATATTTACAGACTACATGATGTAGTTCTGCTACTGAACGCTCAGCAGACTTTGATAACTTCTTCCCATTTCTCCATGTTGCCATGATCCCATGAGGTTCTCATGAGAGAAAAGTTATTTTGCTTCAGTTCAACAGTGTTTGTGCACAGCCCTAACTGTTGCTTTTCATATTCTGAATATAAAACTGTTCTGATGGATATATTTATGCTTTATGGAACCAAAATGTCAGTGGCCTTCGGTCCAAGTAATAAAATCAGCTCTTGCACAGAAACAAGCAGTACTATTAAGATTTTAAACATCATCGTAAACTCTCATGAGTCACTCAGTACATCATCTTCAGGTACAAGATCTTTTGGTCCGTTCTCCCCAACATCCATCAATCAAAGTTTATAGGCTCACAAATTGCTTGGCCAACACTCAGTAGTAATATTTTAGGCATATCTATACCTCAAATAAAATCCGTAGAGAAAATGCAAGGTGAATGTCTGCTGTTTGATGTGGTTTGCTTTCTTAATTTATCAACAAAATTGATGTATTTCCCTCTTTGTTGAAATGCTCACTTTTTGGATGTAGGTGTTACAGATGCACCCATATCTTCTGCCAAGGCTATTTTTTTATGTCTCACTCTCACATGAAGATCATACCTGAATCTAAATAAATGACATATTAGTTCTGCTTCTTTTGCTTCGTGAGTTTTGTACATTTCAAATTTAGCAATTTTTTATTTTCAAACTGCACTGGGATAGTATAGTGATTTATCTTGATGGCGAGAATTACAGGAAAGGCACACAAAAATGAATTTTCTACTTTCTTTGGCCAGTATAGTCTCAAGTCAGCCTTTTTACACAAGCAAGACATTTCTAAAAAAAA